>CAWYPQ010000330.1:0-235530 GCA_963965965.1 Trididemnum nubilum | reverse complement strand
ATTTTAACAATTTTCAATTCAAAAAATTTAATTTCAATAATTTTAATTTAAACAATTTATTAATTTAAACAATTTTCAATTCAAAAAAATTAATTTCAATAATTTTAAGTTAATTAATTTATTAATTTTATACACGACTTACGACCTTGTCCCGGACGTTTTTGATCATGACTCAATTAAAAATGTCTCAAAATGACATTTTTTCATCATAACGTTTTTTTTTTGTTTTTTTTGTTTTCGATCATAACATTTTTTCAGTACTTTGGAAAAAGTAAACAAAATCTGTAATTTCTTGGTACTTGATGTAATCTTAAACGTTAAAAAATCTTGGGCGTTTTGAAAGCTGTTCGATCAGATGTTCGGGTCTAAAGAAAACTTTATCACACAGCGTTTACAAATTGTTTTGAACATTTAGTTGTACAGCATCAAATTTTTTGAAATCCTATGAACAATGTATATTAGACTTTAGATTCTGATATCTGCAAGACAAACAACAAACCTTATTCTAAAAACTAATGTTTCGAAGAAAAAACTTACAAATCAAAGCGGTAAAAGAATTCATAAAAGCCTCGAAAAGTACAGTCATATAGCTTCGACTTGGGAAAAAACATTACGCGACTATGGTTGCGACACAAAAAATTACACGTCCGACAGCAATATCGTCTAAACACGACTCAAAATGCAAAGAAATGCGAGAATGGATTTTTATTGCGAATTATACGTTGCCAAATTTTAGATCTCAAGCATTTAAAACTTAGAAAACTACAGTTATAATATGTTTTGACCTGAAAAGAGCGGTGGCGATAGGCGGTGGTTGAGCGTTGGGAAAGGCTGCTGACTGTGGTTCGATTCTCTAACCAGTAATAATGCATCGTTGTGTCCCTGGGAAAGTCTCTTTACGCTTATTTATCACTTGGATCAAGTAGTCAATACCTGTTGTGGTGGACCAGCCTGATAAAATACTTGGAAATAAAACTTCCAAAAAGGTGCTCTGTGTTGGTTTGATTAGATAGGTGCAGACGAGTGCTTGGTTAATACGAACCTGAAAAACGAGTTGTTCCAATTTGATTTTTTGCGTTGTTAAACAAAGTCGAAGTTCAAAGATATTAAAAAGCAACATGTAGATCCTTCTGTAAGTTTCAAAGTATCGATACTTCAGACGTTAGACACACAAATATGCAAAATCTGAAGCGTTAATTATTGTTCTTATTGTTTCAATTCAAGTTTCTGAGACTTGATTAACAATTTTAACGTAAAAAGCGGCTATTTTTTCTACTTTAAACAAAAACATTCTAATAAATCGCAACCTTTGATTAACTTTCTTGCATTTGTGAAGGATAATTTTGTCAAAAATATCTTAAAATCGTGTGATTCCTTTGTCTTAAATGAAGTTTTTACCATAAACATCATTAAACTTGTTTAACATATTAATCTTTTATCGATTTTCGTGGTTTGATGCAAGTCTTGTTGTAAAAACACATTAAATTGTTTTGCTTTGTTTGTTTCAAATTGAATTTTTTCCTTGGAAACGGTGATTTTTAGCAATTTTTTAACCAAGCAATTTTCTTAGACTCTTATATTTTTACCAACATTTGGTAGAAAATATTCTAAACTGTTAAAATGTCTAGCAAATCACTTAACTAAAAACGATAATGTTCATTATTTTTAATCAAAAAAGTCTAACTTTTTGGTTTTCGTAGCGATAATTTTCTACAAATTTTACGTTTCGTCATTTTAAATTGAAAATTTTAGCAAAAATAATCTTTTTTCTATTTTAAAACCAAAACGTTTACCTAACATCTTACATTTTTTTGTTTTACACTAGTTTTTTTACTAAAATACCATAAAATTTACTCAAAATAGATAATGATTATTAATTTCAGTAAATTTGTTTGTTGTCGTGGTGATAATTTTGTAAAAAATCTTACATTTCGTCTTTTTAAATTGAAAGTTTAAGTAAAAACGATCTTTTTTGTACTTTGAAATTAAAACGTTTACCTAGCATCTTAAACTTTTTAACAATTTTTTTAGTTTTTCGCTGATTTTTTTACTAAAATACCGTAAAATTTTATTCAACTACACTCTATCTTGAGTTAAAACAAGATCTTTCGCTATTTTTTTGGTGTCATTCGACATTAAATCTTGTCTTATCATCTCGAGTTATAAAATTTACGCCAGTTTTAGCAATTTCCTTGTTCGTATCAAGATGTTTTTGCATAAATATCGCAAAATCGTACAATTTCTTTGATTAAAACGACAATTCAACCTTAAAACGAATATTATTTGACAACTTTTAATTAAAATTTTTCTAAGAACTTGTGTTTTTTTATTACTTGGTCTTGTTTTATTGGGGTAAGTTCGTCAAAATATCTTAAAACCTTACGAATTAGTTGACTTGAATGGAACTTGGAACGTAAATAAATCGAAAAACTCACCCAAAACTTGAACTAGTTATTAACTTTTTTCTTTGTGTTGCAATACTTTGATCGAGATCTTGGGTTTCTTTATCTTGATTATTACTTTTACTTAAAAAACTTACCTAACATAGAAAAAATTTTAACCGTATTTTTGTTTTCATGAGAACTGTTTGGTCAAAGACGTTGAAAGACTTGCATTTTCTTGAGGTTTATTTAGAAAGCGAAAATTTACCTAAAATTTTTTTTTGGAATATGGGGATAATTTTGTAAATTATCTTCAACATTTATTTAGCTTGAATTAAAATTCTTGTTTGAAAACCTTATTTTTTATAATTATTCTGGAAAATCGTTCAAAATTAAACCTCTTTTCGTGATCTCGGTTATAAATTTACTTGAAACGTAGTTTTTTGTACTTTGAATCAAAAATTTCCTAATTAAAATATTTTAGCGATTTTCTTGTTTGCACAGAGTTAGTTTTGTTTCAAGATATCTCAAAGTCATACAATTCCTTTGTATTGAATAAAATCTTACTAGTTTTTTGATTAGTCTTGTTTAGGGCTAGTTTAGCTAAAAAAATAATTGAAGTGTTACGCTTTCTTTGTTTAAAACAATAATTCCACCCTAATAATGAATATCATTCGATAACTTTTAATTAATATTTCTCTAAAATTTTGGCTTTGTAGTCGCGTTATATTGATTAAAAGGGATCAATTCAATAAACTATCTTAAAACCTAACAATTTTTCTGTCTTGAGCGAAAATGGTAGCGTAAAAAACAAAAGCGTTTGTCTAAAATCTCAAATTTTTTAAGTTCCTTGTTTACATAGGAATAGTTTGATCAAAAAACATTCAAGGTCTTACAATTTCTTGGACTTGAAAAGTAATTTTATCTCAAACATCGGCTACTTACTTAAAATTTTAACTTTTTTTGGAGTATTTTTTGTTTACCTAAAGGAATTTAAAAACAGTCTTACGTTTCTTCATCTTGAAAATTGCTTTGCCTTAAAAAACTTACCCAATATTGTAAAATTTTCAACCATTGGCTTGATTTCGCAGAAAAGTAGGTCAAAAGTACAAAATCCTCACAATTTTTTTTGCCTTGAACAAAAATTCTATCTAAACATCGAAAACTTACTTAAAACCTTACAAGTTTCAAATAATCTTGTTTATACAGAGATACTTTTTTGTGAAAAATAGTTGAGGTCTTACGATTTCTTTGTTTAAAGCAATAATTTTACCTTGAAATGAATATCGCTCGATATCTAAAATCTTGTTTTTTTTTTGTTTTTTGTTTTTTTTATAACGTAATATTGTTTTCAAAGGAATAAGTTTACGAAAATCTCTTCCTTCCTGGTAATTTCTTTGCCTTGAGTGAAAATTGTAACGTAAGTAATCGAAACTCTTGCCTGAAAGTTAATTAATTTTAATTTTCTTGTTTGTATCAGGATGATTTGATCAAAATATTCAACATTGTTGTGCTTATTTGTTTTGAATACTGTCTGCACCTTAAAAGTGTACCCAACATTGTAAATTTTTAATGATTTTCTTGTATTCATAGAATAGTTTTATGAAAAATGATTCCGAGTTTTGCAATTTTTTTGTTTGTTTGAAATAATAGTTTTATTAAAAGCATGAAGTACTTTCTTAAGGTGTTGTTTTTAATAATTACCGAAAAAACCTCTATTTGAAATCCAGACGTGTGAGAAGCAAGTTACCTATAATTATGCACGCTTGAAAATAGACTTATGTCGCAAATTTGGGATTCGTCGAGTAAATGAAATAATAAAAAACTCGCCTTTTCGTCTTGTTCAACACAAAAAATATACCAATGTTGATTTATTACAATAAAAACACTGCAAACAAAACACAACTTTGAATAAAAAACGGTTAGATTTTCGGTAGCGTTTTTTTCAGCGTTTCATTCGCTTTGCCACGCCAATTGTTGTTCGTCGGTTTCGCACAGCGGATAAACAGTCACAAAAGTTGCTTGTAACCTTGGGGAGTTAGATGTCAAGTTTCATCATTTTAATAACCAGCGATTTGTAGTTGTTGAGAAGATACAAAAAACAACGTCGAGGTTAGGTTTTCCATTTTGAAACATAGCTAATAGCTGTCTACTACCACCTCCTGTTGAATTTCTGCTTTTTTTTCTGAATTTCACAATTAAAACATCATAGTGAACTTAGAACGAATAGGTCATGACAGTTAACGTGTTTGAGTATTGATGGTGTAATTTATGATCGATAGACTCTCACTTTTTTATCGATTTTTACGTCACAGATGTTACATCGAGTGAGAAATTCGCTACATCGAAAACAAACACCCAAATGTTTACACGGTTTAAAGACCACATCTCTTTCTTCTTTCTTGCATCTTTTACATTTTCCTTCTTCTTCCACAATTTTTCTTGCTTCTGCCAGAGTCATTTGTTGATCTTCAGGGGCATCCAACAACGCTTGAAGAAAATCTTCAAAGTTATAAAAATTATTGTCGTGTTCTTCATACCTTTGAGTTAAAATGCGTCTGATTTTCGCCTCCCCAAATCCTAGCGTTTTCAGAATTCTCACATTTTCTCCATGATCCATTTCATTGTTTATTGATTGCCACATTTTCAATTTTCTGGAATTAGTAAAAGCCGGAGAAGTCTGAAGTTCTGGTTGAGGTTTCAGATATTTTATCAAATCACCAACGAGTTGAACTGAAGCGGGATTTGTTATAATCGGACGTTTCAAATCACGGTATTTTTTAACTTCGTTTTTGACAAATTCAACTCCTCTCTTTTTTAAAATGTATTCACACAACGGATACCATTTTGCGTGTTCCTGAAAAGGGTCATCAGTCGGTTCCCAATTTTTTAAACCACCGTTGCAGTAAAAACACTTGACTCTATCTCGATCACCGAGGTAATAAAAACCAGCGTCAGCAAATTCACGACAGGTCGCTTTAATTCGTACACCTGGCCAATTGATCGATTCGGTAAAAGTTTCCAATCGGTCAGCGTACTTTTTCAGATGCCCGTTTCTGGGGAATAAACATTGAAACTTCGGATTTTTGCTTGAGGTAGTAGAACTAACGGGTAATGCAACGGAGTCACAGCAATCACCCATGATGATAGAATATGAAAAATGTGTGACTGCAGGTGAATTTACATACTAGTTAAGAGTACGAATAAAAAAACGCTTAGTGTGATGCAGGTTTTAAATCTTGGGTAAAAAAAGATTTACGGTTCGGGGTGAAAATTGAAGGTATCTGCAATGCATTAAACCCTGTAAAACTGAACAAGTCCGCGATTATGGAAGTTTTTATTCTCGATAGATTTTGGGATGAAATGCTGGACGAATGTAATGAGGTGACGTTGGTCAAATACAACTTTACTTCTTTGAGGTGAAATCCAACACTTCAAGGTACAATAACACCGGTAAAATTCAAGTTATTCTGCCGCGATTTAAACTTTCAATCTCGGTCGAGTAGATTTAATTTTACGTTATACAAGTGTCAAGGAAACACGTAACGTCCCTTGTGTTTTATATTTCGCTTGCAAGCTATACCTTCCAGACAGACGCAATATAAACTTTTTGCTGAAAAGAAGTCTTAAATATAATAAAAGCTATGCGGTTTATAAAACTTTAAAATTTCCAAAATAAAGCAACTTCGTTGGTACTCGGGTCAAACCCTAAATTGAAATACCAGTAATCTATAAATTTTTTTTTTTCGGAAAACTGATTTTCAGGTGAGCCACGCTCTAATCTTGTTGATGATTCAATATGTGGGTTCGACTCTTGCACAAGATATTCATTGAATTATCGAACTTTAGATTTTCCTTTGAAAAAACACCTTGCAGTGGTTCAAACCTCAGGTACGTCAAAGATGAAAATGCTTGTGAGTTTTGGTGAGATTTTCAAGAATAACCTATGTTTGTAACATACTTTGAAACTAGCCAAAGATCACTAAGCTCTTTTCAAGCAACTGTGTGAAAAATTTGCGCATAGGTTTAGGTATTCCCTTTGGGAAAATAACAAAAGACAGTTTTCGTAGATTGCATACCATCAGATAACTTAAAATACCAACCGAGTTAAAGCGGAAAAGTGTGAGGTAGATCTCTTTGAGAATTTCGAATCTTGGACAAGGTAAAAAAAGACACTTGGGTTTTAAGCAAAAGAGATTTAGCTCTGGGTTTGAATCTTAGGCAAGATGAAATGTTAAGGATATTTTGATTCGAACTTAGAAAAAACGTTAAACTACAAGTAGCTTTGAAGATTATTTGCATTCGACTTTCAGGCGAGTCCTACTATTGCGTTGGTAATTACTATTTGGGTTGGAATTTAAAACACAAGTTCTATTGCGCCATGCTCGCTCCATATTCGAAAAAAAGTAACAAAACAACCCTGACATCATTGGGATTAAACAAGTTGTATTGCGCCATGCTCGCTCCATATTCGAAAAAATTAACAAAAAGGTAGCGATTCACAGCTAAACCTTAGATAACAGCTGTCACGATTTCGCCACGGCAGCGGAAATTCAACTGCAGCGCGACAGGAAACGTTTCAAGTTACACGAAGTTCGTACAAAATAGACTTCATAGTGTTAACTAGAACATCTTAGAAACTACCGGGTTATTCACTTTTAACCGACTACTTTGAAGCAAGCCACCTGCGGTGGTTCGGTACTCGAGCACTCTTCAAGCTTTAGACTTGAAGCCAGGCAAACCACCTGCGGTGGTTTGTTACTCGCTCTTCAGGTCAACACTAAGTTTCGATTCTCAGGTTATTTGCTTATACTTTAACTAGTTACTAAACAACACTTGAGACTTGAACCATAACCAGTTCCCAGGCAAACCACCTGCGGTGGTTCGATTCTCAGGTAAGACACTAAGGGTGTTTACACTTGAAACCAGGCACCTGCGGTGATTTGACAAACCACCTGCGGTGGTTCGGTACTCAGACACTCTTCAGATCAACACTAAATTTCCATTCTTATAACTACACTAAACTTAGAGTTAAGAATAGATCTTGGGTTATTCACTTTTAACCTGCTACTACTTTAGATTTGAAACCAAGCAATCCACCTGCGGTGGTTCGATTCTCAGGTAAGACACTAAAGATCTTAAAACCAGGCTCCTGCGGTGGTTCGATACTCATGCAAGACCAACTACGTTTAGATAACATCACGTTTGGGGGACGCAATCCCCCAAAACCACAATCCCCCAAACCACCAATCCCCCAAACCTCCCATCCCCCAAACCCCCCAATCCCCCATCCCCCAATCCCTAAGCATTGGGCTCATTTTATACTACTGACGCTCTATCCACTCGACTACACACCACCATTAATAACATTATTATTATTGAAATTAATAAAATTATCAATAACATTATTATTAGGCACTAATAACATTATTAGCACAGAATTTTTTGTTATTGCATCACAGTTTATATTTGTACTCATTAGTGGTTATATTTCGTCATAATAGACTAAAGTTATTTAAAGCAAAAAAGCAACTACACAGAATAACCGCTTACTTTTTTTGGCCCAGCTTATTTTGGCTTCAAATCATTTTTTGGGCATGGGCTTGAACTAGTCAGCAGGAGCTGCAGCACCTGCAAACATTTTGCATCTAATATGAATATTATTTTCAAACTTTTAAATTTAATCAAGAATTTTTTTTCGATGCTGTAACCTACTGTAGTTGCTGACAAGCAAAAGACTGTTTACATAAACGCATGCAGAGGCGTAGGCAGGGTTTTTTTCAGGAAGAGGGGAGGTTTGCACAAAAGGCGCTGTTTAAACTTAAGTTATTCCTGCAAGTTGCAATGGGGGTTTGCAAAGTTGTTGGACTGTTGGAGCTCTTAAGCCTCACAAATTTGCCGGTCAATATAATTGAAAATCAAAAAAAAAAACGATTTTCCCGCACTTCAAGCGCATAATTTCGGGCTATTTAGCGGGGTCGGTTTCTTCATCTACTCTTTCTATTGGCTTCTCCAATTCTAAACGGTTCTAGCCTCAAACACCTCCCTCCCCATGGCTATACGCCACTAAACGCAGCATGTATGATCTCTGTAGAGACTCATTTTCTCAGCCACGAGCATAAATTTGCTAATGTTTTTTAAATACTTTTTTGCGAATTTACAAAATACTAGTAAATCATATATTAGTTTCTCGGGCTTATCTTGGGTAGGTGTTCGTGTGATTACGCTTGAGTACCGCTAACCAAAATGCAGAATTTAAAATTGATTTAGTAAAAAGGAGCATACCAGCAAGCCGAAAACGTAATACGACGAAAATACGTCATGTGGCTCTCTAAACTGATTGATTTTGATTGATATTATAGAAATAAACTTGCAATTAATTGGTGTTTAATTTTGGTAAAAAAACTTGTGGCCAGCGATAACTCTTCTCCTGTAAAAGTGGCCCGTAGTAGTTAAAAGGTTGGGCAGGCTTGCTGTAGCTAATGGGCATAAACAATTATGTTGCTCTCGCACTTTGGCGACTTGGACTGCGACTCCAATGCGAGTTGTGCATTTTTCAGTTTTCTGAATCTCCCTCGAGTCGCCAACAACGAAAAAATTTTCAACCTGTTCAAAACTTTTTGAATTTGCTTTGTTGTAGTGCACTCGCCAAAAAATTGATGTAGACTGCTCTGAGACTGCACTGCAAACCCACGGAGACTCTAATGAGACCTTAGCGAATCTACGGAGACTGCGCTGCGAATCGTATCAAGTTTAAGGAGATACTGCTCGAAATCGATTTTTTTGAGGAAATGAGAACTACTTGAGATAATAAAGAGGTGCCCCAATCCTTTTTCCACAGTTACCTTTGTTCGTGAAAATGCGATTTAATCCGTTTGACTCCGTACCATTGGCAACCCTGCATTTTGCAATTTTGTGACATCACAAAGGCATAATTTTGCAAAAACTCTCGCAGACTAAGAAACGAGATTACCAACTGGTAGCAGTGAGTAGCTTAACCTAATCTGAAAACTTGGCTACTGCTTCTGGAACCGGCAGACCTAGGCTACCAGTACTGATCTACAGTACGGATTCAAACGGATAAAAACGTATTCTCACGAATAAAGGGAATTGTGGAAAAAGGTTTGGGGCACCTCAAGTAGGTCTCATTTCTTCAATAAAACTGATTTCGAGCAGTATCTCTTTAACGGAAATGACTCAGTTAACTGTTTTGTAATGAATTTTTTTTTTGTTTTATGTAATAATAAACGTCAAAACATTACATAATTATTAAATTTCACTGTGCAAAATAATGAGTGGCGGAAAGTTAATTGTAAAATTAATATTTCTGTTAATGTCAGCTACTAGGGGAAAGTAAGGCCTAAAACTAAAATATTTTTTCCTAAAGGTAATGAAACTATTGAAGTGTGGCCGAAAATTATTGAACTCCGTAAAATATAAAATCGGCAAATGTTCCAACAACACTGAATTCGAAAGCATGAAAACTGAAACTTTTAAGAGTCGGTGTTAGATATTTTCAATCATTTACTTTGAGTAAAATTAAACGTAAAATTTACTTTGATTGCAACCTGTTTGTCAAAAACGGTGCCGATTTCGCAATTTGCTGAGCATAGAAAGTCTGTAAGATCTGGCTTAGGATTCAACTGGCTGTATAAGTAATACAAAACCTCACACTAATTTGAAACGCGCTCAACAAAGAAAATAATCGTTCTATTAAGATAGTAGATGATTAGGTGATTTGTCATTCGTCGCAAGACGTCGAGTTGATGTCGATTTCATTGAACATTTGAAGTGCGAGCATCTGCTGGGTACCGAAAAGCGGTTTCTAAAAATAAAAAACCGGCTATAGGAGCAGATCGACTAATAGCACAATAAGGCAGGCCCGAGAAGCTAACGATACATAAATCCTAAACTATCAGGGGGAAAGAAAAATTACTTTAACGTTTAAGTAAGACTCTAGATCGCGAACATACGAATAACAAAACGATATATAAACACTTTTACGTACCAAAAATAATTGTCCAGCCAGTTCCCAGAAGATTTCCAATAGGGCAAGAGCTCAGAAAACAAGCAGTCGTGAATACCAAAGTCCAAAAAGAACGAGTACAGATTAAGAAATATTAGCAGGAAGCAGGTAAAAACGCCGAGTAGAGAAGTATGCAAATTAGCAATTGCAAAAGGCAAAGGAGCGAAATGGCTGATAATTGAGAGGTAAAACGTCACGTGTTAGCAGCAATACAAAGAGCAGCGATACCCGGATCGACAAAGGCAGACAAGGCCAGGTTCGATACCCTCTGCAGCTGAAGCGACGTAACTAGTCTTGACTCGAAATACTCGTATAAATACTCGACGTTTGCTTTCTGCGCAAGGGACTGGTTTTGGGCAAAGCTTTGAATTCTATTCTTAACCATTTTTGTCCCGCTCTGCATCAGCTTTTGCATATGAGTTTTGACGTGATATCTTCCTTTTTTCTTCTTGAAAAATTATCTTCCAAGTAGGATAATTCCAACCGGATCCGCACACCGCTGTTTAGTACAGGATGTCGTTTTTTCATGTTTTTTATTTCTGTTTTGGGTCTTTATTTTGGTCCAAATCAAGAGTACTTTAATAATGTTGTTGCTTCACTTTTTCGCAACAAACCTCTCAGCTTATTTATAACTTTTTGGGACGATTTTTCCCACTTTTCCCTCTTCTGCGCTCAGTTACGTTGCTTTAGCGTTATAGCACCTGCATACGACGGTACGTATAGTAATGGGAAATACGGTGAAAAAAATATTTATTAAACAAATTAATGTAATAAACCTTCTGTAATTTAAAGTTTATTTACCGTTTTATTGCTTGTGTGATATTGAAATTAAGTTATGGCTTGGGCCATTGTTATTTTGACTTTATTTAAGCTAAATTTTGACTTTATTTTTACCTAAACCGTTTTGGCCTTATTGAGCTCCAATTTTTGATTAAACAAAAGTTTTGTTATTCGCAATTCACGTAACTTTGAAGCAGGTAATCTTCTTCACTTTTCATTAATAGCATTTAGAAAGAAATATCAATCTGTAAGGCTTATGATTAAAGTAACTAATCGCTGCAGGACAAAAACCTAGAAATCTGCACACATTTCCATGTCAATTACACTGCTTCTAATAACCATGCAGTAAATTTTGGATTAAAATATATTGTTCTTGAATTTTCACGAATTTTTAGCCTCACTTGTTATTAAATTTTTATTGGAAAATACATTGACACAATTTCAATCTTGCTTGGTAAAAAGTTGCATTGTGTAAAAGTTTTGTCGATCGCTAAAGCGAGGCTGGCATTTTTAATTTGTTTTTAATTAAAAAAAAAGAGTTTCGCGTTATCATAAAATGATTTTTATAAAGGGGTTAACCCAGGCAATTGTATTGCAGCATATTGCAACTATTTGCAGAAGCTTGAGTAGCAAAACTTCATTCAAAGATGTATAAAATTGCTCATTACGTTTCATTGGTTCATAAATATCCAGAAAAATGAAGAAAAAAAACCTTTTGTTTGCTTTTGAAAAAGATTTTTTGATCACATACAATTTTGACAAATTTTGACCTAACCCAAAATTTTAACTTTATTTCGACCTATAAAATCTACCTCAACTGGCTCCAATGCACCCGAAACCAATGTTGGTATACGTTTAGTGATATAATAAAGCCCTCAAAAAAAATTCACTTTATTGACTTTTGCGGGCCCTAGTTATGACTACGAACGTTGAAAAAGAGAAGTAATTTGACTGTTTGATATTTAGCTCAAAAATTTTGCTATTTAATTTTATCCATTTGTGCCTAGCGTCCGACATGTACGACGCCTACTAAAACTAAAATTACTCTTCGCATATGAAGTTTTTCAATGTCGAAGTTGAAAAGCTTTTATTAGTGTTTTTCTCATTAATTTCATTACTTTTTTTGAAAGTAACTGATTTTGTTGAGATCTGGCATCTTTTCAAACAGAGCAAATTTTGCCGAAGTAAAAATTTTGAGAGTGAACACGAAATTAGTTCAATAAACATGTATTTGCGTAAAAGTTTCGAATTTTTTTTGTCGTTTTACATAATTTATATGTATCAGCTTATACTATGAACGGAGGTGGGCACAAATTCGTTAATTGTTAATCCGTTTATAACGAACTTTTTCATTAACTAGTTAATTCGCTAAAAAGTTTTTTATACTAACAGACTAAATTAATTTCCATTAAAATGTTTGTTAACTTACCGACAGTGGTTCATTAACTTACGTTAAGTTTTGTTAACATAAGGTTTTTATAGTTAATTTCTTGCACCATTTATTTATCGTACCGGTACAAACCAGTTTGCAGAGGTAACGCATGTTGCGTATTAGCGCGAGTTTTACGGAAGAAAAAGAGAATAAAGGAGCTGCAGGATAAAAAGAGCTAGGGTTTGATCAAATGAGCAGGCGCGATAAGAAATGCTGCAAATATAATTTTAATTATGCCAGTGGGTTTACTGGGTTAGATCTTAGATGAGTTGAGCCGTGATACTGTGGTAGGCCCATGATGAACTCATGAATTCTGTGTAATAGGTCGTAAGATTAAAGTGACTAGCATTTGCGTTTAGTTTGTTGAGTTTTGTTTAAACAAGAGTAAAGAGTTGTTGAAAATTCGGTTAGTTTTTCAGTTGTGAATATTAATGCAAGGTATGCAAGATAGGGTAAACGCAAGATAGGCTAAGCCTTTTCAGAAAAAAGTGCCAAATAATCAATGAGTACATTTATTGCTTTTTTGAGGCAAAAAATAAGCTGCAGCCTCATAGGTCTATTAATTATTACTGTTCGCAATTTCCGAAGATTTTTCGATCGCAGCTTTGTCAGTGCATATGAACCTATTGTTATCTTGAAATTGTATTTAGACTGTAAAATGTAACTTTCAAAACACAAAAAGACCACCGTAGCAATAAATATTTCCTTACAATGAGCTCAACAGTGCCATTACGTGTTCTAGAAATGAGTGAATAAAAAGAAATGTAAATTATACTCAAAATGTTAACGAATTAATGGACTTTATTAACTTCCATTAGTTAAAGCTGAAAATAACGAATTAACTTTAACGGAGGTACGAAGTTTGCAAATGGACTAGTGGTTAACGAAGCTAACGTTTTGCATAAAAGACTGATTGCATAGTCAAAATCATCTACTCTTTCAAATTATGCTGTAGTCAATTTAGTTGCTTTTTGTTTAAAATTGGCTTTACAAGGTCAAAGCACTAATAACTGAAATTTCTCTGCCAGTTTACATTATGCAGTACAATTAACTTTTAAATGAATTCTGTAGGAATTTACAATAACCGCAACAGAAAGAGTCTAATATACATTGAGTAAAATATTACACGTCGCAAAAAATTCGCTTTGCTTTCAGGAAATGAGGATGATCATCATTTTTTATATTTCAATTATTATACTGCCTTTTATAAACGCTGCGGTTGTTTGTTGGTGAAAACATAATTTTTATTCAAAAGCGTTGTTGGATAAAAATGATGTAGCGCAATTAAATTTGTTACTTCTTGCTGACTAAGTTTGGAGATTTTCACAATTGTAGATAAACTTTTTTAGAATGTACATAAAGCAAAATACACTGATATTTATGAACTAGAACGACGTCTTCAAGCTTTCCACTCTCATACAGGTCAACTATAAACCATTTGTTTTTGATTTCAAAAAATTTTGATGGGGCTCCCCAAAAAGTTTGTGCTGGCACTTCTCCTCTCCCCGAAGGCTTGATACCATCCTGGATTTGTGGAATGTTGTTAAAAAAAAAACCTTTATTTTACTAAAAATAAAGCTTTAACAACCAGTCCGTATTATTGAACGAAACAACGATAAAAACTTTATCACGTTATTCCGTCGTAGACGCATTGCGTTCTCGTTACTTGCGGAATTATGACATCGGATATGCCTAGCGTCTTATTTGCAAAACGGCTTTCATCTCAAAAAGTATACAGGTTGAAATTGCAAAAAATAAATTGCATGAAGCTATTTAGGTTAAGAAAATGCAAGCTTTAAATTTTCCCAAAAAAATTTCAAGTATCTTCACTTGCGGCACAAATAGTTAAAAAGCTTTAAAGGCTTTTATTGGACTTTCAAAAGCCTAGAATTTCAACTTTACCCAAAAATTACCATACCAGTCCAAAACTGTCTTACCCCAGAAGCTGCTGTAAATTGTTATTTTCACAGTGGTTTAAATTAAATTTTTACGTTTCTGTAAAGACCCAGTAGCACTTTAAAATGACACAAAGTACCACGGTAATAAACCAGCCAGTGGCGTCGGTAGGCGGGGGCGCCCCGGGTGGCACCATTTTGGGGTGACACCATTTTATGATACCAATCGAACAAAGAGAAAAGAACAATATGTCTAATAAACTTATGATTTTGCACTGCTATTTTCAACGCCACCAGAATTCTCCCTGATGCCACCTTTTTGGAAGCATTAATTTTTATCAAAATAAACCTAAAACAAAATTATTTTTGCAAAAAAATAATTTTTTTCGAGTGCTGTAATCATACCCCCGAAACAGCCCTTTCCGCACTGCAAATTTCTGGTTATGCGCCTGACACTAAACGTGTGTTGCTTATACTTCCAAGTTTTAGAATCTCTCAATGAGAAGTTAATGAGCTAGTCAAATAACAATCGCTTATCTACAGTAACAAAGTAGTACCGCTTTCTTTTAAAAATTATAACCTTTTGCAGCCAACTACAGTATACATTATAAACGTTGACACGACAAAACTCCGCCCCGGGTGTCACCATTCTTCGCGACGCAACTGGAACCAGCAATACCATTGCAAAAATACTACGGTAGCGGTGCTAAAAAAAGTACCATGGTACTTTCCAGCTAATCAGTATGCCATAATACATAATCTATGTCGCAAAAATGGCTTTTAGCCAAGTTGCGTTTCGATTTTGATTATTTTTACAACGGTTTTGCTTTTTGTTTGCTACTAAATTGAGGCTTTTAATGAAACTGTTTCTGCTTCAGAATTATTAAGCCTATACGTATTACGTATTTTTAAATCAAACATTTTTTCTTCAATTTCGCTTTCTCCAACTGGCACGTTCCTATTTTAAATGAATAATTCTTTTGTTTAATTAAAATCAATTCGCAAAGCATTTGCGGAGGATTTACCATAGGACTGCGCTGGGACCTTAAAATTCGCAATGCTTTTGCGACTCTACGAAGGCCGGGTGCAAACGTCCATTGATTATGGATCCCCATTTTTTCAGTAGTTCCTCAAACACAGATCTTATTGTTTGGTTAAACGTTTTCGCTTCACAGAAAATTTTTAATATAGTCATAGTTTTTAAATATTGCATAGCGACTCTAATATTATTATTGAAAAGTATTGCAAAATACGGTAAATTTATATTTTTAAAATGAAAAAAGGTACCGTACTTGCAAGCTGAAGTTCTAGGAAAAAATGGGTTTTGCTGGCAAAAGCAAAGTTCCCATGCCTCCATGGAGCAATTTTAGTATTTTTTTTCTTTTTTCAGAAAAATAGCAATTTTTGAGCGATTGCACAATTAAATTTTTAAAGCAATTATTTGAAAAAAGAAAACACCGCAAAAATTAAGTCACAAAAACTTTAGTTTCTCCACAGTTTCTCAATCCTAATTTTAAGCCAATCTTTTCTTTACGCTTCAGTGCATGTAATGTCTCTCCATAGTCTTGCATCTAATGCCTATCAATGAATGAGCTCTATGTTTCGGCCGCCAAAAGACACTTTCTAAAATTTAATATTAGTCAGTAGCGTAGCCAGGGGGGGGGGCTATAGCCCCCCCCCCATTGGCATGTCAACCAAAATGCAGAATGAGAAAAACACTACGTTTTTAACACTTTTGAGACTGTTTTATGCACTGGATTGGACTAAATAGTGATTTAAAACATTTTTTGAAACATATATTCAAAGGGGGGGGGGGGCTAATTTGTCAAAAATAGAACTAACAAATAAATAAAAACTTTGAAAAATGGTCAAAAATACACAATCAAAATTGATCGCAAGAGTAAAAATGCTAAACATAGGTGTCATCAACAAATATTCTATAAACTAAAGAATAGGGGGGGGCTATTCCGTATTAGTTAATTACCAATCATTTCTCTCAAATCTCTTTTCATTAGCCCCCCCTCCAATTACTTTTGTCTATAAACTGTATACGAAATAGATTACTCCGTGTGAGTTTTATTGAATTATTAGATTTTATAATTTACCAGTATCTAAACAAGAGAACTAACATTTTACCATTAGCCCCTTCCCTAATAGCCCGTTTATGCGACCAGTTTAATCATGTTTGCACGGCCAATTTCTAAGCCACGTTTTAAAAGCATTATTTTTTAATCAAAATAGCCCTAAAATTTAGTTATTTTTGCAAAAAAATGCAAAATTTTCGAGCGCTGGGGGATCCACCCTCAGACCCCCGTGCCTCCGGCTGCTGGGGGCTTAGCCCCCAGACCCCAAAACAGCCCCCCCCCCCCATTGCGAATTCCTGGCTACGCGCCTGATATTAGTTATTTAACTGCAAAAAGTAACCTGAGAAACCCAGCAGGGCCGTGTTTAGGAGGAAAGCATTGGAAATATTTGCCCCGGGGCCCTCCTTCAAAAGGCCCACAAATTGTAGAAACGTAAAAATTAATCTTGTTCTTTCTCATCTCAAAACAAATTCTTCGCAATATTCGCGCGCGTATTTTCAGAACAACAGCTGTCGTTCTCAAGTAACGTTTTATTAGTTGTATCAGGACTATACTACATGAAACATATTTAGTATATCATAGGCCATCCCTGGTAACTGTATTGCATTTCATTATCATCACGCGCGTACTTTCATCTGATTACACATTCACATATAGGCACAGTCATGTTTTAGTACAATTAACTCAAAAATGTTTGCGTCCGGACACTTGGATCCCTTGCTGCGGCCGAAGATGGTTTTAGTGTTTTGCTGTTTGTACCATCCACACCGAAATTATTAGCAGAAATAAAAAGAACTGTCTACACTGCTTTTACCCCCTCATTCTCCGATTAGAGCTTTCACACATTGCCATTGAAAATAAGGTTTATTCTGACTTGGTTACGACAGTATATTATTTTTCAAATCAGGAAAGGAAACGAATTGACAGTCTAGAAGTCATAGGCTTAGCCAAGGAAGGGGGCAGGGGCTCGCCAATGCCACCAACGATAAAAATTGAAATGCCACCAATGATAAAAAAGGATGACTGCAAAGTATAATGTTTATTCAATTTCAGTTTCTTTTCAGATTTTCTTGCACAATTACAGTAATTAACAATAATATTAATATTGACGACCAGGGGACCCATTGCCCCACCATTCAAATTTTTGTCAATCAATTAAAATGTATAACTCGGTAGAAATTCATTGTTTTTGTCTTAAAAGTCGCAACCTCTGGCCTACATCTAACCTTTTTATAAACTTAATGCAATAACCTGAGCAGTAACTATCTTTTACCCCAACTTCAAGGAACATGCCGCCTCCACCTCGCTAGTTTTTACGAGACAAAATTTTCAAAAAAAGAAAATAAATAGCAAGGGGAAATGTTAGAAGGCAGGGTATCTTGCTTCTCTTCTCCTGGACCAAGTCATTTACAAAGTTTATCTAAAAATGCTAGGTTTTAAACGAGAATTGTAAGCAAAGAGAGGACTGAACAAATTAATTTTTTCAATTGGTTTTCAAGTCTTAAAAATTTAGTTCTTTCAAATGGCTCTAAAAACGTGCAAAATGTGACCCAAATGGCATTAAAATAGCTAAAATTACAAAAATTTCCGAAAAGTCGCCATAGCCTCCGGCGGCTGCTGGCCCCGTTCCCAGACCCCCGTCTGTGATAGTTTGAGTTACATTAGTTTCTTCACCGCGCCTCCACAATTTACCACATATTTTGAAAACATTAACTTTTAGTTCAAGTGCTCCCCCTTTAGTAACATCCTATTTAATGTATTTATGCACCAACCTAGGCCCCAGTCTTTTAATTTTCCATTCTAAGATGTTTTTGTCCCTTAAAAAGTCCCTGCTTTTCAAAATTTATAATGAGGTCATATTGCATGTGATTTGCGGATTGGGCTCCCCCAATTAAAAATCATGACTCCGCTTATGCCAGAATTCAAGATAATTTTATGTTTGGTTATTTTCGTTTACAACCAATCAAAAAACAATGCTGTCCTCGAGCCGAGGACAGGACATTTTCGAGGACTTGTAGGGTTCGAGGCCAAGGCCAAGGACTTGAGCTTTCAGGCCAAGGCCAAGGACTTCAAAATGTGTCCTCGAAGCCAAGGATGTTCTTGAGGACTCCATCTCTGTTATTGAACTCAAATTTGGCTAGGTTTTGGCTAAATCAAATTAATACAAATTTCATCCAAACCTATTGCAAGCACAGCGTTTTGCATAGTTAGTATTTACATTTTCCGCTTAATTTTGACGTGAAAACTCAAGCAATCATGCAGCAAAAGAATACAAACTTTCTTATTGAATTTAAAATTTTTTAAAATCAAAACTTCCACGTTATCGCAAACTTTTGAGCGGATGTGAATGTGAATCAAAATGCAATTAAATCTTCGAGTTGTGGCATTCTTTTTGACAATGCTTGTTGCGTTTAGGTTTGAAAAGCCTGCATGATGTCAGTATGTTTCTAGTCCTTTTCTTTTATAAAACTGATAGCACAGATTCACAGTAAGTCTAGAAGTCAAGCTGTCAACTTACTGCAACTGCATAAAGAAATACTGCTAACATCTATAAAAGAACATTTTGTTTCTATTAGTGTAAAGGTGAAGTACTGACTCGCAAAGTGGTTGTTGGTAAGCTGGTTTGACAGAAATTCCACTAAAATGGCGTCGTTTTCTATTCATCTTTTGACTATCATTTTTGTTTCAGGTAAGTTAGCCAAGTACAAAAAATCAATTAGATGTTTATTGGGTGAATCGATAAATGGTAATTGTCTTGAAAATAGTAATCAAAAATACAATTTCATCTAATGCATCTTACTTAAATTATGATTTTGATTTATTAAATAACTTTGAATTCCTGAAAGTCGATTTAAACATCCAATTCTCGTAGAAATGGCAAAATATCAAAATTGAATATTTGCTTGTGATATCAGCAGTGGCGTTGCTAGGGGGGGCGGCCCGCCCCGGGTGTCACCATTTTGGTGTGACACCATATTATCAAGTGAAACCATATCTCCACTGATTTGTGGAGTAGATTCTTTTTCCGTCCTCATTTGGACCGAAAACTAACCAATTTAGCGGCGAAGACCTTTTTCTTTTTGTTTTGGACTTCACTTATTTCTGGGCCGAAAACCCACTAATTTGACGGCAATGACTTTTTTTTGGTATCCATCTATTTTTGGACAGAAAAGGGGTGACACTACAAAATCCCGCCCCGGTTGTCATCATCCGTAGCAACGCCACTGGATATCAGCCCCTTCATAGCGCAAAGCACGCGCCATTTTGTTTCAACGTTTGTTCTATTAACTATATGAAGCCATTTGGCTAAAGTTTCATATTTTCTCAAACCTGTATCTTTTTCTCCAAATTTTGTAAAATTCTATGGATTTGGCATATCCGCTGGGTTACTAAGCCACGCAATTATTTTTGGGGAAAAGGGGAAAAGTTTTTTTTCATGCGTTAAAGGCAATCAGGTGTTTTTCTGTAAAATGAGTCTAAAAATATTATCAATCACCAATAATATGAACTATTTGCAGTGTACTGAGGAATCTGCTTGTACCAGTTCTTTGCCTGCTCAGTGTTGCAAGTCAGGCCGAGTTCGTTTACTGTAAAATAGGCTTACTGTCAATCTACTACTGTCAAGTTTACTGTAAAATAGGCTTACAAGTCAGGCTTACTGTAAAATAGGCAAAAATTTTGAGCTTTATTGGAGACTGCGAATATCGCTTTGTGTCTTAGATACGCTATCAAAACTTAATCAAAATAACTTGCAACATTGAATAAAGACTTCATTTACTCATCAATGCCCAATCATTATCAGTGCGCAATTAATATTACTACATCACAATCCATCAATAAATAGTTTTATTTAGTCAAAGCAGATTAAAGGTACTTACAAGAAAGAAACAATTAATCCAGTAGGCTTTTTAGAATAACTAAACTTTCGAGCTTTTTTGGGCAAGGTTTGGGGTTCGAATCATTTTTCTGGTTTGGATTTATCTTTTTTGGCTCGGCCCGGGTTTGGGATTGAACACAACGGTGGCCAAAACGTTAGGCCACCAAGTAATCCAGTAGGTCTGGATTTGTACAAATGTCCAGTATCTTGAATTAGTGCTGTTTGTTATTGTTCTAGTAGTGCATATTTATCCTCCTGCACTGCAAAAATTTATGGGTCAGAACGACCCAAAAAAATGTAGTCAAAGACGACCCAAAAATTTTGGGTACAGAGTCAAAAAATTTGGATCGCCACGATCCAAAAAATTTGGGTTGCTGCGACCCAAACAATTTGGGTCACTGCAACCCAAACAATTTGGGTCGCCAGGACCCAAAAACTTTGGGTCGCCACGACCCAAACAATTTGGGTCGCAACAACTCAAGTAATTTTGGCCACAACGTAACATAACATAACATAACATAAGTTTATTTGCCTGAAAGTTGAAAAGCTTAAGCAAGACACACAAATGGGCACAGATTCAAAAACACAATCAGGCCAGGAAGCACCGATGAACCCGGAGGTTTTCTAGTCTAGATGCTCCTGACAAGGCTGCTCTGCGCAAAAAAAGCTTCAAAGCTGCAGTACAGTATCGAAGACCAGTGGCTCCATTCGCGCCATCGTCGGCGTTGCGTTGCTTTGTCCTCAGATAAGACACTTTTGACAACTATCACTGCTTGTTAGGTCCTAACTAAGCAGCAATAGAATTTAAATCAACTGAAACTCGAAGAAATTGCTACTTTTAGTTAGGTGACGTTTGCCCGTCCACTAGCAAGGAAATATAAGCTCAGTATGAAAACCACGACCCAAATTATTTTTTGGTTGTAGCAGTTTGTTAATTTGCATACCAACACTATGCTATTTTCTAAGAATCAGTTGAATATGCAGCATATAGCAAAAACAGAAAGACTTCACAAAGTAAAAACTGTGTTGAAAACAATAAGTTTTAAAACCAGACATCTGGTACAGTTTTATTTCATTAATGGTTTCAACAATTAAGTACTTCAATGTACGTAAAAATATGTAGGTTCTTGCAGTAAACCATGAGCACACAATTGCACTATCTTTTAAAAAAAATAAATACCATGTCAACAAAAGTTGAAGAACTTGGTTTAGAATTGATTTTTTGAGACTGGGATCGTACGATTGTGCTATGAATAGAGAAAAACAATGTTGCCAAAAATCAGATAAGCAGTATAATCAATGGTATCAAAAATTCAACTAAACACTGAAATCACATTACTCAGTCAACGAAACATATTTTTTGTATCATAAGGAACACCTAAAATATTTTTCATTTCTTAAGAAAATGAAGATGCGTCTTTTGTATGGATCATGATATACTCTCCATGATTTAATTTAGTGCACCTTATATAAAAAAAATAAAAGCAAAAATGGTCATATATTGATAATGCATCTTATGCTCAGATGCGCTTGAAAACATAATATTTTGAAAATCACAAAATTGCATTACTACAGTTAACTAAAATTATGTAACGATGTAATCAATAGTTTTAAAAAAATACCACAACCAGAAAAACACTAAAAACTATAAATTGCATCCATTATCTGCGCCTATTAAAACTACAAACACAGAAAATGTTGACAGATAGACAGAATTTGAAGTGACTCGATGGTGCATGTAAAAGTAAAGCAATTAGTAAGACTACTGCACTAGAAATTTTTACCAAAAATTTAAATTGATTCTCTAAATTTTAAAACCAGTTCAAACCTGTTACCCACACTTTACAACTAAAATCTTGACCTTAAAATGCGCGAGTGAATAACCTTCTTCTTCTTCTTTCTTCATTGCCCGCTTTTCCGTGAGGGTTGCGGGGGCAGTAGCTCAAGATTGACCCGCCTTACCTCACGGTCTTCCATCACCTCTATCATTTCGCTTGGGCAAAGTCCCAAGCGATTCCATCCAAGATCCTCAATGTAATCGGTCCATTTAGTTCTAGGTCGTCCGACTGGTCTTCTCCCATTTGCTTTGGCATGTATAGCTTGTTTGGGCAGTCTTTCCTGAGGCATTCTGCTTACATGGCCAAACCATCTAAGCTGAGATCTTTCAATTCGGAGAAGAAACGGCTCGATGTTAAGAGATTTTCGAATTTCAGAGCTACGCACCTTGTTAAACAGTGTAACTCCTTCGATTCTTCGTAAAAACCTCATTTCGGACGCTTGCACTTGTGATCGCATTCTTTCGGTCATTACCCAAGATTCATGACCACAAGTGAGAATGGGGACAAAAACTGCTTTGAAAATTGAGAGCTTTGCCTTTTTCGACAATTCTCGTTTCATGACAACCGAATAGTGAGTGCAAAGCTCGCATTACTGCACTAGCCTTGCCTATTCGGGTATCGAGTTCTTCGTCTTGCCTTCCGTCACTCGTAAATGCAACCCCAAGATACTTGAACTTCTCTACCTGCTTCAGTGTCGCTCCATTCACTTGTAATACGCACTGATCAGGGTTTCTTGAAAGATGAAGTTCCTCAGTTTTGGCCTTGCTTATTTTCATTCCGGCGGTGTTGCATGCATCTGCAAAGCTATTTAATGCGCGCTGGAGGCCAGATTCTGTGGAAGAAGCAGAACCAAATCATCTGCGAATAGCAGACGACTGATTTTGCAATTTCCAATCGTGGCACACTCATCAGCTTGGCTGCATTTATCGATCCAATTCATGTAAACAATGAAAAGGAGATGTGACAAAACGCACCCTTGCCGGAGTCTAACGCCCACATGGAGCGGCTTTGATTGCTTGCCATTTACCCGAACACAAACCTCCGGTCTGCAGTAGAATGACTTAATAGCGCGTAACAATTGACCATCAACGCCATACTCCTGCAAAACCTTCCAAAGTTTATCCCGAGGAACTCGGTCATATGCTTTTTCAAGATCGACAAAGCATGCAAAGAGATTTTTGCCCTACTCCCAAGATTTTTCGAAGATTTGCTTCAGAGTGAAGATTTGGTCCGTGGTGCTGCGACCCGGACGAAAACCGCACTGACCATCTTCCAGTTTTGATTCCACTATTTCTCGGCATTTCCTTTCAAGGCATTTGGCATATACTTTCCCTGGCAAACTAAGGAGTGATATCCCTCTGTAGTTTGTACATTGCTTGCGATCTCCTTTCTTGAATATCGGAATAATCACACCTGTTTGCCAATCTCTGGGAGTTTTGCCAAGCTTCCACGCAACTTGAAACACTCGCGTTAACCAGAGAATTCCTTCTCCAGTCAGCGCTTTCAACATCTCGGGTCTGATTTCATCTTCACCAGCAGCTTTTCCAGATTTTATCCCTTTAATTACAGTTGCCACTTCTGCTGCAGTGAAAACTTCGTCTTCCCCTAGATGTGTCACTTCGTGTGTGTCACGAGTCGATGCCTTTACAGGATTCAAAAGATCTTCAAAGTATTCTCTCCATCGTGAAAGGATTTCATTCTCATCCGTTAGAATGTTACCGTCAGAATCCTTGATGGAGTACGTGATACTCGATCTTTTGCCACGTAAACGGCGAATGGTCTGCCAAAATACTTTGTTTGCCGAAAAATAGTTGGAATCCAACCGACGACCAAACTCTTCCCATGACTTCTCCTTGGATTTCTTTACTGCCGAAGTTGCCGCTTTTCGCACCTCAGTGTACCGGGATTGCAAATCAGATGACGATCTGTCCTGTAGCCAGGCCTTGAACACATCTTTCTTTGCTCGAATAGCTTCTTTAACCTCTTGGTTCCACCAAGGTGTTCTTTTCTCACTATCGCCCGCCATTCTAAGCCGTTTTCGCCCACAACTTTCAGCAGCTGATGAAATGATTGCTGATCTGAACAGCAGCCATTCCTTCTCAATGTCCTCGGATACATCAGGAAGTTGTCTGAACTTAAATGATATACTGGATGCAAACTGTTTTCTTACTTCTTTGTCCTCCAAAGCCTCCCATTTGATCCGGTAAGTCACAGACGACCTGTTGGATCTCTTGTTTGGCCAAGGTTTCGAAAGTCGTAAGGAACATACTACCAGATGGTGATCAGTTGACAATTCAGCACCTCGCTTCACTCGAACGTCCAGCACACCAGAAAACAAATCTGACGAAACTATGCAAAAATCTATCAAAGATTTTTGATCCATACTAGGTCGATACCATATATACTTGTGAACCTCTCTGTGCTGGAAAAAGGTATTCATGATGCGGAGTCCGTTGCTACAATAGAGCTGCAATAAATACCTTCCGTTCTCATTCAGTCCAGTAACTCCATGTTTTTCGATCACACCCTTCCACGTATCTGTGTCTGTTCCAACATGTGCGTTAAAATCCCCCATAAGGACTGTAGATTCAGTAGCTGATACTCGTAGAAGAGCATCATTTACTTCATCCACAAAAGTCTGATATTCACTCGTGGCATTGGGGGCATATACTTGCAATAGGCACAATGACCAACCCAATACCTTAAGCTTCAACATACAGACCCGTGATCCCAAAGGAATCCAATCTGACACACAGTCTGACAAACGGGGGCTTGTGAGAATCCCCACACCCGCTTGTGCAGACATACTAGGATCAGCAGCAGAATAGAAGAGTTTCCATCCGCCATCCAGATCCACAGTTCCAGAGCCACGTCGTTTGGTTGAAGAAACTCCGATAATATCGAGATGATACCGCTTTGCTTCCTCAACCAATTCTAGCTCTTTTCCTGTGAGGGTGAGGATATTCCAATTGCCCAACAGCAGTTGGTGATGGTTGACCCGTGAGTGTGTGACATTATCTCGAGTACGAATACTCTGCGCTACTCTACTTAACATAAAGTTTCTGGGTGAAGTAGTCACTTTTAAGCAATTATTGCTGCTCCAACAACTTCAAAAAATGCGAAAGAGCTAGCCTATAAATCAAATCTTTTACCGGCTAATCTACAAATCATACTGGTACCTTACATCTTTCAGAAGAACGATCAGAGGTGGGCAGCGCAAGTCATGAAAGTTGCGCCGCAAGCGTTTCCGCAAGCCCTCAAAAATAATCACGACGCAAGCGCAACAGCACGCGCAAGTGTGACGTTTTCAAAAGTACAATTTTAAAACGTGGATTTGCACAGTATCCGTTTTTGGCCGCTCTTGTTTGTTTTCGAACGCATTTAACTTCTCCATGAAAAAGTATGTTGTTTTTCGTCCGCAGTTTTATATGTCTAAATTCTAACCAGACCGTCACATTTTAGATAGAAGTTTCCGGAATAAAAATTTTCGTAAAGGGGTACAATTCTGTTTTGAAATTCGCTAACATCTTTCATACACGAATTTTTTGAACAAAATTTTGATCACCATGTTATACAATTTACTTAGTGCAGATATGGAGTAACAAAAATGTAAACGAAAAAAGCACATGCTTTTCCATGGAGAAGCAAAAATGTACAAAAACGGACCAAAGCAGACGAAAAAGGATTACAGTGTAAATCCACCTTAATTGACTCAGTATGCTCAAACTGCACTCGGTTAAGGTACGAAACCAATACGATATGTTATTCAAAACAAATTATCACGCTACCAATTAGTAAACAAAAAATTATTGATTTTCTCTCAAAAATACTAACATTTGGAAAAATGCGCATCGCTCAACCAAGGGCGTCGGCAGAAAATTTTTCAGGAAGGGGCCAATAAGAATAAATCTAGTACCAACTACTAAAAATGGAAGAATTTTTGAAATTCGGGAGGTTTAACAAAAGTGTGTGAAAATCCAGGGGGGGCCATGGCCCCCCTGCCCCCCTTGCCGACGCCCATGCGCTAAACCCCGCTCGCATTGGGCGAATAACCTCTGTAACTAATGAAAAAAGACGCTTAACACCTACACTTAAAAGAATTGGGGTGTTAAATTCCACTAATAAAGTCGTTATGTGATGGCAAGAAAACGACTTTGCAGTCCTTGTTTTTTCTAATGGCCCGTCAAAAAAATTGGTGACCAGCTTCGATACATTTGTGCACCTGGAGCAATTAGCATCACTCTCTGACGAATGGGGCTTACTAAAAAAATTATGGTGTTTTTTGTTTAAAAAAAGTTAAATCATCTAATACTTAAGACTTAAGAGCTACCGATGCTGTTACTCTTGTTAGCAATATCTTTTAAATCTTTCCGGTCTAGCAAAAAGGTTGTAAATAGTAGTTTTTGTTGTTTCTTGTTTTGAATTACGGTATAAGACGTGAGACTATTGCCGTTGCGAGCAACGCGTTACATTTTGCCCAATGTAATTCTAAGATTTTTTAGGATCATGTATAGCGTAGTTCTAGAAAGACAATTACAACAATTTTTTTTCAATCCTTTTGTGTGCTTGAAGCACGCAAAAAATTAAGCTTTGAAACTCTGGCCTGCAAACGTCAAAACAACACAATAATTTTTCTGTTTGAAATTTTATTTTACTATATTATATCATTCTTTGAAATGCTCAATTGGAAAATTTGAAAAATCGGCAAATTTTTCAGAGAAAAGTTACAGCAAAAGAAGACCCCCGTTGTGAATTTAATTGAAGTTTTGCAAGCAATAAACGAAAGCAATTTGGCATGACGAGGCTTTTATGAACTTACCTTATCAATGCTTTTCTAAAGTTTAATCTCAGTTGATTTAAAAACAATCATTTTTAATCGTATTTGAATTGCGCTTATTATTGCTCAAATACTTGCGGCGCAAGCGCTATCGCAAGGAAAATAGCTGCAGCGCAAGTGCCCACCTCTGAGAACGATAAGCTAGCTAATCCTCTAATCTCCTCATAGCTCGTCCTAAATGGTGCGTCACTTCATTTTCCAATACTTTTCATAAACAAATCAAGCTAAAACTTCGTGAAAATTTAAGAACTGCCTAAATCTAAAATTCACTGGTTCTTATGAAAAAGAAAACAGTGTAATTCACTCACCTTGACATGTTTCTACCATTGCCATAACGAGCATCCACAATTATTATATTAATTTTGAACAAAAATATTTTTCGCAATCACATCACTTACATGACCATATTTGATACCTTCTTGCCGTTCAAGCCATGCTCAAAGGAAACAAAAGACTTTTACTTGCGCAAGTTTGTTAAAAAAACACGGATAGGAGTTGGCAATTTACTTCAATTAATTTTAGATCAAACAGTATAATTTGTAATTGAACCTAATCTGTTAAACATTTTTGTTAAGAATCAACACTAAGTATCGACAAAAATTGTTTTACGATTAATATTAACTCTCAAATTTACAATATAGCGGACATCATTAATTGAACAAAATCGTAATTTTTCTTTTCTGACAAACTTTCGCTAATCTAACATCTTTTTGTTGGCTTCACAGTAGTTGTGGTGGAGAGGCTATTTTCGAACTTTTTTTATCTCTTTTTCTCCTAGGCTAAAGCTTAATTTTTTCAATTTTTATAAAAGCTTATTAAAAGTTCTAATATAGGAGCTGCAATAACTCTAACATAAACAAGGGCTTATGTTAATATAACATAAATGAAATTTTTCCAAACTCAGGTGCGAAGCCAGAAATACGCAATGGGGGGGGGGCTAATTTGGGGGTCTGGAGGCGGAGCCCCCAGCGCTCGAAAATTTTGCATTTTTTTTTGCAAAAGTAACCTAATTTTAGGGCTAATTAATAAAAAATAATGTTTTTAAAACGCGGCATAGAAATTGGCTGCGCAACATGATTAAACTAGTTGCATTAATGGGCTATGTGGGGGGTGGCTAATGATAACATTGTAGTTTTGTTGTTTACATGCTGGTAAATCATAAAATCCTGTTATTCAATAAAACTCACACGGAGTAATCTATTTCGTCTACATTTTATAAAAAAAATAATTGGGGGGCTAATGGAAAGATAGTTGATAGAAGTAATTGGTAATTAACTAATACGGAATAGCCCCCTCCCCCCCCCCCCCCCCCCCCCCTTATTCCTGAGTGTATAATAATATATTTGTTGATAAAACCGATATGTTTGGCATTTTTACATTAGCGATCAAATTTGATTGGGCTATTTTTGGGCATTTTTTCAAAGTTTTCATTGACTTGTGACTTTTATTTGACAAATTAGCCCCCCCCCCCCCAGAACATATGTTTCAAAACATGCTTTAAATCACTTTTTAGTCCATTCCAGCTCAAAAAACAGTCTCAGAAGAGCTAAAAACGTGGTATTTTTCTTATTCTGCATTTTGGTTGACAGGCCAATGGGGGAGGCTATAGCCCCCCGCCCTCCCCCTGGCTACGCTACTGTCCAAACTTGATCAAAATAACTGCTCAGCACTTTTTCTCTCTCTTCTGTCGCTGTTGAAATTGGTTTACTCAGCAAGTCAATAATACCAGTTTCTATCTAGGTCTTCACCTGGTAAAAAGCGAGCTGTTTGCTGGGGTGCGATTATCAACCGCGTCCAGTAATTAAAATAAACAGCAAAACCTTTTGGACAGACACTACGCTTTATATTAGAACGTCCTGCTTAAAGAATTGCAAACAATAAAGGGTGGTAATTAGTACACAAGGCGGTATCTTTGCAGATTGCTTTACATTCCAAGCTTTTAACTCAGCGAGATGAACAGTTACACCTTAATAAATTAGTCAGTTTAATAAATGTAACCGAACCTAAATTTTTGATTTATATTTTTCTTAAAGCTTGTCAATAAACTTTAGTTAAAATGCAACTGACTCTAAATATTTCTAATATTAAATTTTCTCTGACCCTAATAGACTTAGTCAACAAATATAGACGATCAAAAACTATATCATAGCCTCAAAACCAATTTTAAAACAGCACAAAATATAAAAACCTTGCGGATATTGGTATTGAGGAAATTCACTGGAGCAAAATTTTGAATCTTAGTGGATTTTTGAATTTTAGTAGATTTCTTACTTGCTATATCACTTTGTTTAACTTCTTAATTGATGATGGAGCTGTATTTCAAAAGCGTAGAATTTTTGACTTTTAATTTTTGCTGATCTAAATTTTTGTATTGAATCTGAAGTTATGACCCAAAAAATTTCTTTTACTCAATTCTTTTATATTTTTAATTTTTTGCTGACCCAAATTTTTGCATTGACCCAAAACATTTCTTTGACCCCATTTTTTGCCCCTCATTTTTCGCTGACCCAAATTTTTGTTTCGACCGTAAAACTGTGACTCAAAATATTTCTTTGACCCAAATTTTTTGACCCTAAATTACTTGCAATCCAAGATTTTACCATGATCCAAAAAATTCGACCCAAAAGTTTTGGGTCAATGGCCTGTGACCAATATTTTTTGGGTCGGCTTGAACCAAAAATTTTAGAAGTATTGGTCATGGGCTTAAATTTTTAGTGAGTGACTGGAAACAATATAGGCATTTTGGTTACTGACCTAAAAACATTGAAAAATTTTGCATACAAAATCGAAAATTGCAATTGCAAAAACGACCTGAAGTTTTTTGAAATGATTGCAAAAATAAACTCAGTCATGTCTGAAATCATGAGCAGTGAGAGGTTCACCATATTTGTACTAGAAATACTCTTCATTCTACGGTATGTTTTAATTTTTGACCCTTACTTTTTTGATGATCCAAATTTTTGCATTGACCCAAAATTTTTCTTTGACCCAAACTTTTTACCCTGATTTTTTTTCTGACCCAAAACTTTGCAATGACCCAAAAATTTTGACCCAAAATTTTTCTTTGACCCAAATTTTTTGACCCCAAATTTTACCACGACCCCAAAATTTTGACCCAAAAATTTTGGGTCAAAGGCCTATGACCAGTATTTTTTGGATCAGCTGGACCCAAAAATTTTAACAGTGTGGGGGAGCTCACAGAACTCCCCCAGACCCCCTAGCTGGATTTAAACCAATTTTATGTCTACTTGTGTTTTTCATAGGCCCTAACCGTATGCGAATATCGTTATCCCCTCACTTTTAAATGAAGATCTCCACCCATCGGACAAAAAATGATTTAACGGCATGGCCCCCGATGAGGCTTAGGGGGCTCAATAAGATTTGGGGGCCCGGTATCGACCTTCGTACCCCCTGGAAAATTTTCTCTCTGAGGCCCTACGCTTGTACAGTTGTTTATGAATGAATTTGAAGTTACTAAAGCAAAGTTCGCTGTTCTGCATGACTAAACATAATTTCTCAAATATTCATCCGCTGTAAAAGCTTTTTTAAAAAGGTCTTTATGTATCATGCTTTTAATAAAAAATTTACAAACCTTGTTTCCCAATATTTTTTTAAACAGTTTATGCCTGTAGAAATATTAACAAACGATGATTGCTAACCATTTGCGACAGTGAAATCTAGTTTGCGACGCGGATGTAGCATATTTATTTGTGCACTCGTTTACATTTTTTTACACTGAAACGCAGTTTTGCATCGGCTAAAAGATATTTCGATCACTTCCAAGTTTTGCGCACTCGCTTGGAGTTGCTGCGGAGTTCAAAGATATTTTGATTAGTTTAAACTTTTCTGCATTCGGTTGAAAATATTTCCATAAGTTTACAGTTTTGTGTTTTCGTTTAAAAATATTTCTACCTGTTTAAAGTCTCGTACACTGATTTAAAAATATTTCTATCCGTTTACAGTTTTGCGTTTTCGTTTAAAAATATTTCTACCAGTTTAAAGTTTCGTGCACAGATTTAAAAATATTTCCATCCGTTTACAGTTTTGTGTTTTCGTTTAAAAATATTTCTACCAGTTTAAAGTTTCGTGCACTGATTTAAAAATATTTCCACTGATAGCGATTGATGGTTGTGTTTTGCACTTCTGGGCTTCCGTAACAAGCATTAGATGCAAGACTATGAATAGAAATCACATGCACTGAAACTTAAAAAGATTGGCTTAAAATTAGGATTGGGAAACTGCAGGGAAAATAAAGTGTTTCGAAATTAACTTTTGCGGTATTTTCTTATTTCAAATTGCTTTGAAAATCTAATTGTGTAATCTGACAAAAATTGATATTTTTCTAAAAAATAGTTGACTAAAATTGTTCAACGGGAACTTACTAAAATCGCCCCAAGAACCCAATTTTTCCAAGGACTTGAGCTTGCAAGTATGGTACCTCATTTCATTTCAAAAATATTTTTACCGTATTTTGCAATATTTTTGGATAATATTATCATAGTCGCTATGCAATATTTAAAAACTATGATAATATTTAAAAAATTCTGTAATAAAAAGAAAACGTTTAATCAAACAATAAGATTTGTAGTTGAGAAACTACTGAAAAAGTGGGGATCCATAAGGACGTTTGCACCGGGCCTTGCCTGATGAAATTAAGACCTTAAAATTGACCATTTCCACCCGAAGAATTTTTAGTTGTTATTTATTATCATTTCCAATTCATGAGTTATGGCCTATTAATTGTTTCATTTTCACGATACCGCTACAAAACGTAATCAACATTGCTGCTAACGTGTAAAACTTCAACATGACATTCATTATTTTCAGAGACGGCTATTTTTGAATTATCATCAAAAACTTAACAAAATGCAATATCTTAAAAACTTTTTCGCAAAAAATAATGGAAAATTTGCCGACCATAATGTAGAAAAATTGTGTCCTTGGTCCCTGGCCTTTGCCTCTAGCATTTCTGTCCTTGGCTTCGAAAGAGTCTGTTCTCGAAAAATTGGTCATTGGCCTTGGCCTCGGATTTTTTTCGAGGCCTTGGTCTTGGCCTCAAGGTTGTGTTCTTGACTCCACTTCTGCGTACTGTGTGATTTTTGTGCGTCCACGGTATGGATACAAGGTTTTGTCGAGGGCCAAATACTCCGAAAGAATACGTGCCTTTGCACTGTCGCCATTGAAAGCTTCAAATAGTTCCCTCATTGCTGCATACCAGTCAGTTTTCCAACGTTATTTACGCGGAGTGGCATCATCAAACTGAATTAATTTACCCAAAAAGTCAAATCAGTTCGTGGTCATAGTGACTAGGAAGCATAAGCGTAGCCAGGGCCCCCCCCCCAATTCCCTTGCAACTAATGAAAAATTTGTTGCCAAAACTGCTAGTGGTTGTCAGTACCCATTGGAAGTTTGGTTTGTAGGTATACCGCATACTGGAACACCTTTTTTTTTGGTCTTCACTTAATTTTCGTGTCAAAATAGACTTTTCAGCTTGTACTGGCCCTTACTTCAGGTGTTTTTAAAGTTTGGTCCCCACACTCTATCTTGAGGTTTGGGCCCTCCCAATTGGTCTCCAACTAAATCTCGCCCCCCGCTCCCCCATCACAAATCCTAATTCGAACTGTGAAGACTCTTACTTCTTTTTGGTCTTCAATAATGTGATTTCTGGTTTGCCCCCCTCCCCCCAATCGAAAATCCTGGCTACGCCTATGCTCGGAAGGATTGATGATTTGTGGTAAAAAAACATCGCTCGTATTACAAAGATTGAGCTTGAGCGCTCCTCTCATGTACATCAATCCAAGTAAACTCCCTACTTTTGGTATCGTTGGTGGCTTTTATATACGACAGTTTATCGCTTTTAGGAAGGCTCGCATCATACGTAGTGAGAAACTGTTCAATTTTGTGATTGGTCAGTTCAGTGATGTCACGTATTATATCTTCAGTTATAAATAATTAGAATGCTTCAATCAGGGCTATATTTCGATGATTTGCTTTCACCGCTTTAGATGGTCCCGTTTGAGTCCGAATTATATTCGCATTGCTTCGTCTTCCCTGGCTTGCATTACCAGCACTATTCCAAGTATCGGAAGTCTTTTTATCGCAGCTGATATATTTGAATGTTTGGAATGCCTTAGGAGGTAAAGAATCATAATTTTTTTCTTCTATAGTGTCCGCCAATTTTTATAGAAGGTTGTTTCTTACACAACGGTGTCTCACCTACGCACATCATCAGATTCATCTTCATCCTAACTAGCATCACCTGATACGTCCATCACCGCAACTCTTTTGTCATCTTCTGACTCACCGTCAGAATAATCAATATCGGAATCAGTTAGCCGTCCATCATCACTATCAGAAGAAGTGTCAAGTAACTCTCTAACTTCTTCTTCACAGAGTATCTCAGTTCTTTTCCTTTTTGCTGATGAAGCGATGCTTGTTTCTATTTCTTGCAAAAATAGCGCTATTACTTGTAAAACAGTAGCTATTATGATAAATCTAACTTATGATCAAATCACGCGAAGCAACTAAGCAATTTTTTCTTTAAATTGTCGTACTGCTACTGTCTTGCAAGTTACTGTATAGCGTACTGCATTTCAACGAAAACATCGACCAAGTCAGTAAACCCATGATATAATTGCTGACAAAGGACTGTAGCATAATTGAAACAAAACAACGTTTCAACCACGTGTTTCTACTAATGCTGTTACAGCATACAGAACCAAATGAAAGAACAGTACTATAAATGCTGATATGGATAACGCTTAGGCTATGGTATTTCAACAAAATTACCATCTCAGTCAAACACGTGCAAATGTAAATATTTTTTTATGCAAAAGCAATTTATTTCGAAAAACAACAGAAAAAGCAATATTTTTGAATTATGACGTCATCAATGACGTAATGATACAATACATTTATCAGTAAATAAAACATGTTATTCCAGCTAAAGATTAGCATCGATAATGAAGACACAGTAGAGGGTTGCTCCATTATATTTCAACAAATGCCAAATACCCTAGGTTGGAAAATTTATATAAAATGCAGAGGTGGGCAGTAACTAGTTACTGTAACTAGTTACTTTTTTAGTATCTGTAACTTAGTTACTTTTTCAAAAAATTAACGAAAGTGGGAATTAGTTACTATTTGGAGACATTAAAAAGTTACTAGTTACAATTACTTTTAGGTTTGGTCCTATTAAAAAAGATTCTTTAATCGTTAGATTTTGGTTGAATGAAACACTTCTATGTAATCCCTGCTTGCGCTACGGATTACGGATTTTTTTGTTGTGCACTAAATTAACGTGCTAAAAGGAGCGATTGTGGGACGTGCTAAAAGGTGCTATTGTGCTCTAACGGGGCAAACAGGCTTAACGGTGAAATCGACAATGGTGTTGAGTCCCTTAATAACGATAAATTTTTTGGTTGCTTGTTCAACCATTTTGAACCAAAAAAAGATGCTGCTGAAAATTCTATCAGCAGTACCAGCAAAACAGATAGATGATAATTCCTTTGCTGATGCAGCGCTAAAGAAACTGTTCGTCCAACAGCACTTTGCCCTCGAGCGTAGCAGTTGAAAGGCTTTTCAGCAGTGCTGGGCACCGCAAATTTAAACTCTATTCCGCAACCGCAAATTCCGCCAAATAGCAATAGGTGGTCCGCAACCGCAAATCGGCAAGTTTGCTGTAATTTTTCGCAGTTCCTCTACCGCAAATGACTTTTTACTTCCGCAAACTTGAACCGCAAACTTTGTTGTTGTTTTTTCCTGGTTTGATAAATAGGGAAGACCTATAATAGCAATATAACAATGCTTGATATTTTCCATATCGGCTGCACACCTGTAATAAATATCAGTAAGTTTTCTTTGGTTTACTTAATATTCTGTTTTTGATTGGTGGTACAGAATTTAACTATAGCTTTAAATAAAACCGGATTCATCTTTTATTGATTGGGTAGCCTTGAAAAAGGCTGTTTTAAGGTTTAAACGCTTTCGTCTAGCTCTCTTCAGAAACCATCGCTAGAAAAAGATAGAATGAAAAAAAAAACAATGCGGATTCATTTATAAAAGCAGAGAAAATCGCTGATTGGTCAAATAATCATCGCTGATTGGTTGATTTGTGTCGTTTCGTTTGCGTACGGAAATAGCGCTTGTGTGTCGAGAAGAAAAACAAACTTTCATCAAGATAGATGCTGATTGGATCAAATCGTTGTGTTTCGTTTGCGTAAGAAAACAGATGACCTTGTGATGAATCTAAAATAAAACCTAAAACAGATTTTGATTTGTTAAATTGTTAAGTTTCGTATTATCAATGAATTAATTAAAGGGAATAAACAAATTCCTTTTGCCTGCACAATTCTGGTTTTAGAATCCGAATGAATGTTGCTTCCAGTGTAGATAGGTGAAATTGCGTTCTTGCTTTAGCCAGAATTGAAAACTGGTTGGTGTTGAAGTTGTTGGCACAGGTTTTGTTTTCCAGAAGATGTTGTCCGATGGCCGAATCACAGTTAATTTCTGTTGAAGTCTTTTTGCAATTTCGTTGTGGTTGGAATTTCTGTTGTTGGTGTCCGGTTCTAATACTTTTAGGGATATGTTGATTGATTCTATCCTGCAGTCTTTGGGTTGTACGGCCCACGTACCGACAATCGCAGCGGCACACGTATTGATACACGATCATACTTTGTTGTGTGGTGGGCAGGACATCCTTATGGACAGCAGGAAGAATCTTCTTAGTAGAAAAAATGACGCGTGGATCTACTGCTCCATAACATTGATTAACTGCTGATTTGGAAAGCTTTTCAAATTTTTGAGACACTTTGCCAATCCATGGGAGCCGAAGGTAGACGGGGCATTTTTGAGGTCCTTCTTTCTTTGCTGAATTAAATCTAGAGATTTTCTTTAAAGCTATAGTTATATTCTGTTTTTGTACGTTATAATATACATGTCAGCAGCAGGGCGGAGCGGAAATGTACGCAGGTTTGTCAAACAAAACTGCGACCGGAGTTGGATTACGGCTCCTACTCTAGTGGCTGGAGTAGAGACTTGGAAGAGAGTAAGTAACCTCACTTGCCAGTCACTTTTGTCGCTTGTTCTAACTTCTAACTACAGTGTGTTCATTGAGTTGAAAATCCTTATTTGATTTACATACTTGTACAGAACATGTACTTGTCATATAGGACAAGCAGAGATGCACAAATCTTTATTGATTCGCGGAAAAGTAGAAACTCGAGACGCACAAACTTGCATTTTTGAAAATGATACTTTACAGGCATATAGGCTACTATTTACTGCTTGAGTGATGGAATGGATGGTGGGAGGCGTTGTTTTCGATGCCACTTCCTGTTCCCTTCATCACGCATGGCAATTTGCAGATCACGATTAAAATAACTTAGTTTCAAACGTGATAATTGCAGTTAACATTTTTTCTTTTTTGTGCTCCTGTACTGGTACAAAACTTTTTTAAACTGCTTTGAAAGGTGTTCATATAAAGGCAAACTTTTGCCAAGATAAAAATGTGCTAGGTGTAAGAAGAACAAGCTAAAACTTCGATTCCTTTGTTTATTTTATTTTAGTTGCAATACAGTCCTGATTAAGGGTTACATGAGATTCTAACGCTTGAACTTCTAGTCGAACTTCGGATAAGATTTTGCTGTTTTGTCTAACTAAATTTTGCTGTTTTGTCTTACTAGTGTAATATCTTTTATTTGTTTGACTGCTTGATAGTGCCAGTTAAATGTCCATGTGAAATATGTTTAAGACCTTGTAAAAGGAACCAGTGTGCTATTCAGTGTGATATGTGTGATGGATGGATTCACCTCAAATGCACAGTCATTAGTCCCCTTAAATTTTACACTCTTTGTTCTTCTACTGAATCATACCTCTGCCAAAATTGTTACAGTGAATTGTTTCCTTTTCAAACCCTAGATGATAAGCAATTGTTAAATGAAATGAGAAGTGACGACAAACTAAGCTTTGAGTTTAATCACACAAATAATTCGTTTTTCCCAGCTAATTGCTTGCAGGTAGACAACAAGATAAAAAGCTTACTAAATGTTTTAGATACTGGTTTGGATGACTCAAAATACAGCTCACAGGCCGAAGCCAATATTATTAACAAAAAGTGTAAATTTTCTTTACTTTGCATGAATATAAGAAGCTTAAATGCAAATTTTGATAAATTGAATGAACTTTTAACAAATTATGATGTCTTACCTGATATCATTGCTATCAGCGAAACCAAACTTAAATTGTCACAGGTATATAATGCAAAGTTAAGTGGGTACCACTTTTACCACAAAGGCACAACTACAAGTTGGGGAGGAGTAGGATTGTTTATTAAGGAGTCTTTAACAATTTCAATTTGTAAGGAGTTTGATTTAAACATTCCTAATTGTGAAGATATGTGAATTCAACTAGATTTAGGGAATAACAAAAAATGTATAATGGAAGTAATTTACAGACAACCTAAACAGAAATTATAAGAGTTTTGCAACAGTTTTGAATCAACCATTGAAAAATTGAATAGTCGAAAATTGATGCATTATATCGGAGGAGACTTCAATGCAGATTTGTTGAAAAGTAACTCTGATACCTATGTAAAAGATTTTATAAACTTGACATATAGCTTAGGCTGCATTCCCTTAATCACACACCCAACAAGAATAACCACTACAAGCTCAACTCTTTTAGATCATGTTCATACAAACAATGTACTGGGTGAACACAAAAGTTTTATTCTGGTGGAAGATGTGAGTGATCACCTGCCAGTAATGGTGTGTTCTAATTTAAGCCTACCTAAGAGTGAAAAATCAACTGTCACCCTAATTTGTGACAGAAAAAATTTTGATACAGAAAAATTTCTAAACAAATTAAATGAAGGAATGGAACTATTAGGTGACATCAAAGAGGAATGCATTGACAACTACACTGAAAAGTTTATTGACATTTTTCATAAGACATTAAACACACATGCACCATTACGAAAACAAAGCAGAAAGGAAACAAAACTAAAAAACAAACCATGGTTATCCAAAGGAATCCTTAAATCAATCCAGCCAAAAAATTTGTTGTACAAAAGAGCCCTTAAATTAAATGATAGTAATACATGGGCACAATACAAAGTCTATAGAAATAAACTGACTCATATTAAGGAATATGCAAAACGACTTTACATTAAAAATTTAGTGAATGATATTAAGCATGACACCTCGTCGCTTTGGAAAATTATAAATAAAATTATTCACTTGAAAAATGTGAAGAAAAATAACATTCCTAATATAATGTATGCTTCCAAAAGTGAAAGTGCACAAGGTCCACAGGCCATCACTAACTTGTTCAATATATATTTCACAGAGATAGGATTTAACCTTGCATCTACAATCGAAACACCAACTATAATTGATGGCAAATTTAATGCCACATCTTTGATTCAGAGTAGTTGCAATTCGTTTTTTCTAGAACCAATAGTTGAAGAAGAAGTAGTAAATTACGTCAGAGCTATGAATCCATCAAAAAGTACAGGAAGACATGGAATTCCTGCAAAGTATATAAAAATGTCAGGCTCTGTTATAGCTCCAGTTCTAACTAACATTTTTAATGCATGCATATCAACAGGATATTTTCCAAAAGTGTTAAAAACCGCTGAAGGTATTCCAATTTTTAAAAAGGCGAAAGAGAATTATGCAGTAATTATCGCCCTATTTATATTTTAAATCCTTTTGCCAAACTATTTGAAAAGTGTCTGCCTGATCAACTAAATAATTATTTTGTGAGCAGTGATTTGATTAGTCCAAACCAGAATGGTTTTAAGAAAAATTGCTCAACAAATGAAGCCGTTCTAGATATTTACAATAAACTACTTGACAATATGGATAAAAAGCTCATTACATGTTCTATTTTCTTAGATTTAAGGAAAGCATATGATACCATCAATCACACAATACTGATCAAAAAACTAGAAAAGTATGGAATTAGAGGATTACCATTACAGTTACTAGCAAGTTACCTGACTGACCGGCAACAGTATACAATTGTAAATCAATAAAAATCCAAGTCAAGAGATGTTATTTGTGGTATTCCTCAGGGCTCAACCCTAGGTCCGTTGTTATTTAATATTTATATCAATGATCTTCCGCTTGCCTCAAATTCCACAATTCATCTTTTTGCAGATGATACAAACCTTACTCTCTCCCATTCCAATGTTTCAACACTGCAACAAAATATTAATAATGAATTAGTCAATGTAAGCAATTGGTTCAAATTGAATAAATTATCAATTAACTTTAATAAAACTGAGTTTATGGTAGTGACAACAAAACAAAATAAACCTGAACTCAAAGTATCAACAGATAATAATCCAATCAAGCAACCACATCACATAAAGTATCTAGGTGTTCTCATAGACGACAATCTAAACTGGAAACAACAAATCAAGGAACAATGTTCGAAGGTAGCAAGGGGATCTTGGGCCCTAAATCAATTAAAACACTTTGTAGATGAGCAAACACTACGATCTGTTTACCACTGCCTCATATACTCTCATCTACAATATTGCATCAGTAGTTGGGGGACTGCTTCAAAATCAACATTAGCACCTCTCTTCATTCTCCAAAAAAGAAGCATTAGATTGTTAACTGGAAGTGGACATCAAGCGCATACTAATCCTTTGTGCTAAATGCTTAAAACTCAAGGATATTTACTCTCTTGAAACTGCAGAGCTAATGTACAAAATTCACAATAATGTATCCTCTTTTGCAAATTTAGATAAGTTCAACCTAATAAAAAACTGTTATACACATAAGACAAGATTGAGCAACAAAAACAACTTCTTTCTTCCTAGAACTAGAACAAGATTAGGGGCTAGGGCAAAAGTCTCGATCATACACAGGAATTAAAATTTGGATTAAAATTCCAACCAGAAAGTTTCATTCTACAGATTTAAAAAAGCTGTTAAAGCTCATTTTTTATCAACCTATGAAACCGATAAAAGCTAGAATAACAACTTTCTATCAGCAATGCAGTAGTAATTACAGTAAACATGGTTGCATATTTATGCTTGAGTTTAACAATAACCTATGCTATTGATTGAATGGCGGACCTGGTACATTCATCTATCACACATTTATACAATACGTCACTCTCATTTTGATGTGCCTCTCAATTATAAGTATTTTTGCAGTAACTGACTGAGGTTGATATGTACTGGTATTGGAAATTGTACCGGTACTGCTGACATGTTGGCAAACGATACAAAACAAAGCAAGGATTTTTTTTCACTCCAATTGCCCACTTCAAATCCTATAAAACATAAATAAGCATTATGAACTTTGTTGATTTATTTTCTATTCAATGTGTAGTTACGGTATTATTTTAATTTTTTTAAATTTTTTTAGTATACTTAGAGTTAGTACGATTGTAATGTTGCCTTGCATTTTCTTTACATGTTGAGTGTGAGTTTTGTGTATATACTGTACAAAGTGTACATATCTTTGGAACACTTAATTTTAATTTTACATAAATTTTTTTATCATAGAAAGTAGCAGACTGAGAAAATCTAAAAGCTGGTTTTTTAACCTTAACTTGGTGAGGTGGCAGTAGACTTAGATGACCTTTTGGTCCTTCGCTGTCTCCTCACCAAGTGACTAAATATCGCTTTGACTCTGCAAGTTTGTGCGTTGATTTTGAAGGAATTGCATGTTTCGATGCTTTGCTGATAGACCTAGAGGAAGTTGCAGTTTTTTTCTTGTGATATGACGTCACTTGGTAAATAAATAAATAGAGCAGTCTTTTAAAAGCTTTCAATTGGATACAATATAATTACGGTGCAGAAACTAGCGTACCCAAGAGGAGGCCACTGTGCCATGGCCTTCCCCTCAGACCCTAAAATTGAACACCATATAAAAGCAAAACCAAGCAGTTCTAAGAGGATGTACGTTACACTGCGTAATTGCAAAAATAAATCGATCTTTATTTTTGTTTGTTTCTTCCTTTACAAATGACCTAGCTTTTCAATTCCGTAATGTTTTTGAAGCATTTTCATTTTACGATTTCATTCTTCTTGTAAGTCTCGTAAAAACATTATACTAAAGCTTGCTTCAAGAATGCACGAACACGCGTATTTTTAGTGTGATTTTGCAAATTTTTTCCGGAGCATGCCTCCGGATCACCCTAGAATGGTCTTGCCTTCGGCACTCTCCATAATATGGATTTGTAGCGTCACAGTGCAACAAAACTTTTGGCCCCCCATGGAAAATTTTTGCGTACTCCACTGGGTGCAGATATTAATTTTGTTTGAAAACTCGCTCTCATTTAAAATTTTATGTATCTCTGTAGCGTTGAGCAGTCACCACTCAGCACCTAAGGTAATTGCAAAAATAGAAAATTTCGGTTTTAAGTCTTGGTTATCGGTATGTAACGTCTAGGTTCAATTAATGGCCACTTTTAAATTAGAAATTTGTTTCGACAGTGGCCAGTTTGTTGGTGGTGCCAAAAATCTACAAGATCAATGTGCCGTAGTAATTGACCCGCTAAAAAGTTTGTCAATATGATTAACTTTGCTCGTGAATTTTGGAAAATTTTGGAGTAACCCCGCCAACTGCTCAGAAATTTATCCCATTTCTTAAATAAAAAATAGGCTAAGCATTTTGACGCATCATTTGCACAATACACAAACTTTGCAATATCAAGCAGGCTAAGTGTTGTATTATGTATACATCACCAAATATCACAAAATTATTCAGGATACAGAAATTTTTTCCAGGATTCTAAAGCCGGCAGTAATATTAATTTCCAAAAATCTTTGGAAATTTTTTGAGCGGCAAGGCATGTAGTCTAAAGCATGCCTTCCAAAACGACGATCAACAAAACAAAAAACAAAAAGTCTAAAAAGATAAAACTAAGATAGAAAATGTTAGTTGGCCTGCAGCCTTTTTTTTACTGAACGTGGTGGTCATGTCATCAAAGTCGTCTTGTGCAACCCTTTGCCACTTCAAAAAGTCTAAGTTTTTCTTTACAAAACCAAGCCGTTGGAAGTTTCTTGACCTTAAGCCAACTCATTTTGCTGTAAGAATAGCAGCAACTCTGAGAAATAATCGTTTCACAACAGAGGAACTTGGTGAGAGGGTGTTGTACTTTAAAATACATTCACCCAATCTGTCGATACATTGAATCGTAAAAACGTTTTTGTTTTTTGGAAATTGCAGAAACGATCCCAGTGATGTTGTTGATTTGCGGTAGATTTTAAATTTTGTACCGCAAATCCGCGATTTGCGGTAAGAAATCGGTTCGCAAATCCGCAAACCTAAATTTTGAGTCCGCAATTTGCGGATTTGCGGACTTGCGGACCGGTTTGAGGAATTTCCCAGCACTGCTTTTCAGCATGGGCAATGACATTTTGAAACCCAAACGTTCTAGTCTCAGCGATGAACATTTTGAGATGCTAGCTTTCTTGAAAGGCAATTAAATAAAGTGTGTCAATGTGTTACCAAGTGTATTTTTGATATAACAACAGCAACAATAGACATAAACAGCTTGTGCTGAGGTACCACATAAAAATTAGAAAATGAATGGAGAAAGAAATTTGTTAATACCGGAGCCAAAGTACAAAATCAACATTTTTGATACTTTATCGGTGTCTTACCAATGTTCCCATTTGGGAGCATAGTTTTAAATTTCATTTTCAATGACTCCTAAGTTATGCAAGGGTTTAAAACTAAGTTGGATAATTTTTCGGATTTAAGAAATTAATTTTAATAGTTTTGCTTGGCAATTCTGACGAAATTTTACAAAAATATTGGAGTTTGAAACGTAATGAAAACAGGATATTTAAAGTTGCACGATTTGGTGAGGTATAGAACTAAGGGTGAGAAATTTTTTAAGTGCTAAGGCTATGTTTTGTACACTTTGATAAAGACATGACTTCACAAAATCGTTTTCTTTGTAATTATTTTCAAGTTACTGTTAGAAATTTACTTTCGAACTTAATTGTTCCCATTTGGGAACATTGGCGGTTTTACAGCACGCAGGTTATACTGCTTATACTTTGACAAGAAGAGGGAGTAACAATCCAGAATAGAGTGCTTTTATAGATTTTCAGATTTATGACTTAGTGTAGTTTGGTCACGCTACTGTACTTATTGTTTAGATAAGAGTAAACTAGAAAAGTTACTTATTTTACTGTCCTAGATGACAGAGTTTGGGGCTACCACCCTCCCAGAGACCCTCCAAGTGGACCCCCCAAAATTCATGTTTGAACGACTAAAGCTAAGGTGCCAGTTTTTTTTTATATATCAGCAGATACTTAACAGACGAATATTTTGACTTAGTTTGTGGGTACCACCAATGTTCCCTTTGATTCTTTGTAGTCTGTGTGCGCAGAAGTTTTGGTGTGTGTGCGCACTTTTCTTGAAGTGATGTTGTCATTAGAAATGTTGTACTGTAATTGCAAGAAGTGTTGTGATGCGCCGACAACTGGCTGCTCTGGCACTCACGAGAAATCAAAATGATCTCTCTAGCCTACTGGTAATGGCCCACCATTGCAAATAGATAGCCTAATGGTAATAGGCCTGTAGGCTACCATGCCACTAACTACTGAATTTTTATTTGGCTTAAAGAAAAATGCTCCCAAGTCATTGGCATCCTCGGTGTGGCAATTAATTGTAAAACTGAAAATCAACAAAAAGAAAAAAAACAGAAGAGGAACCAGAGCAGGTACTGATACCCGACAAAAGACAAGCCATAAAATTCCATCCATTACCAGTAATTCCTTACTTGCTCAAACCAGCAAGCTCCACCTTGCTCAAAATTGAAGCACTAAGTTCAAAAGAAGTAATTTTTCAAATCTAAGGACCGACCTAGTGAAAGAAACATTTGTTAGTGGTGTCTTCTTGAATTTCTGCTGTTAAAATGCTAGATCTGCCAACAACAAAATATTGGCAATTTCCGATTTTATTCTTTCCAAAAATATTGATATTTGTGCAATTACTGAAACATGGCTTGCAGACCACACCTTATCAGCAGTGCTGAACGAGCAAATCCCCAAGGGATACAAATTATTTCATCGACCACGTGCAGGCAAAAGAGGAGGTGGATTGGCTATTATTTTTAGAGATACTATTGCAGTCAAAGAATGCTTTTCTAAAGAAATTAATTTTTCCAACTTTGAATCCCTAAACTGCAGTATAGCTTTGAACAACAAGGTAACTTTTATTGGAATCATCTACAGACCACCACCTTCAAAATCAAATGGCTTCTCAAACTCTTCATTTTTTAAGGACTGGGAAGATTATCTTAATCATTCAATGCTTTTAAAACAGGATATTTTATTAACTGGGGACATAAATTTTCACTTGGAAAACTCAAATTCACCAGACACTAAGCACTTTATTTCGATACTGGATTCTCACAATTTTCTTCAGCATGTAGACACTGCTACTCATGTATGTGGCCATATATTAGACTTTGTGGCAACTTTGGAAACTTCTTCTTTACTATCTGGAAAACCTGCTGTACACAAGACTTTTATAGCTGACTCCATATCTGGAAAAACCTTAGACCATTTTGCTGTAACTTGCAAGCTTGTTCTTTCTGTTAAATCAACCAAATGCAAAACTATTACATACAGAAATTTGAAAGCCATTGATATTGATGTGCTAAACAATACTATATCTCAGAAGCTATCATCTGTTCAACTGATTAAAGATGTAGATACACAAGTAAATCTTTACAACAATGTTATGACTGAGGCTCTGGACTCACTAGCTCCTATTGTAGAGAAACGTATTCAGGTGCGCACTACTTTTCCTTGGTATAATGTTGATCTGAAAAATGCTAAGAAATTATGTCGAAAATTAGAAAGACTGTGGAAGAAATCAAAATTAATATCTCACAAACTGGCTTTCAAAGAACAATGTGCTAAATTCAATAAACTGCTGTACAATTCTAAAAAATCTTTTATTCTTTCCAGCATCAAAACGTGTAAAAAAGATACCAAGAAATTGTATCAAATAATTGGCAAATTCCTAAAATCTTGTTCATCAAATAAACTGCCTCAGATCTGTCCTGCACATGAGTTTCCAAACGCATTTGCTACTTTTTTTCAGAATAAAATTTTTATATTGCATCAAGATTTAAGTACCGTGTTTCCCCGAAAATAAGACAGGGCTTATATTAATTTTTACTCCAAAATATGGCACTAGGGCTTATTTTCGGGGGATGTATTATTTTGATATATCAAAAAATGAAGTTACAAAGTAAAAATTACGAGATTTTAAATAAACAGAAATTATGAAAAAAGATCTACATTTACTTGCCATTAACATGTTTTTTATTCAGAAACTCATTAACAACAATTTATTCAAGAACAATCATATCATCATCCTCTGGAATGTTTTGCAAGTCATCAGTTTCCTCTCAATTAGGGCTTATTTTAAGGGTAGGGCTTACATTAAAATCATCCTCAAAAATCACGCTAGGTCTTATTTTGCGGGTAGGTCTTATTATCGGGGAAACACGGTACTAATCAATCTGCTGTCTGTGCTCCTGAAGAGAATGATGTGGTCTTTGATGGGACTACTTTTTACCAGTTTAATCCTGTCACCACTGTTGATGTAAACAACAATCTGCACTCATTAAACTCAACAAATTGCAAATTAGATCCTCTTCTGAAAAAATGCTCTTCTATTGTCATTAATGCAATCACTGTCATCATTAGCAACTCCCTGAAATCTTCAAAAGTCCCCTTGGAATTTAAAAAAGCCATCATTTCTCCCTTATTGAAAAGCCACAATTTAGATCCGGACACTCTTGCTAATTATAGACCAATATCTCATCATTTTTGTCCAAAGTATTAGAAAAAGTAGTAGCTGGGCAGTTAAATGAGCATCTAGCAATCAATAACATTCATGACAAATTTCAATTTGCTTATAGGCCTGGTTTTTCGGCAGAAACTGCTCTCATCAGAATTACTGGTGATATTCTATTTGCTCTGGATAATAAGTGTTTTAGTGCTTTGATAATGATTGACATGTCAACTGCTTTTGACTCTATTGATCATAACATCTTACTTCACAGATTATCTCATCATTTTGGTATTAACAATTCAGTGCTATCTTGGTTTCGTTCTTATCTGAATAACAGAAGTCATTGTGTAGATGTAAACAATAATATATCTCGCTCGTTTCAACTGTTTTCTGGTGTAACTCAGGGCTCAGTTCTTGCTCCTATACTGTTCACTCTTTACATTAAACCACTTACCAGTATAATCTCTAAATTTGGTTTCACTTACCACTTCTATGCCGATGATGTGCAGTTTTATGTTACCTTTGATGCTGACATGACCTTAGATGCTAACGTACTCACAAAATGTTTGAAAGCAGTAGAGCAATGGTTATGCTGTAACAAATTAAAGCTAAATAATAGCAAAACTCAATGTATTCTGTTTGGTCGTACTTGCAAACAATCTAGTTCTGTTGCAAATGCGTTCAATACTGTTGATTTTCGTCTGACTTCGTCCATTTGTGTTAAAAGTCTTGGTGTTTTGCTTGATATATTCTGTCCATGGAGGGCCAGATCAAAAGTATTATCAAAAAATATTTTTTCAAATTCGTAATATTGGCAAGATCAGAAAGTATCTCGATGAAGATAGTTGCAAAATGCTGGTTAAAAACCTGATTATTTCTCATCTGGACTATTGTAATGCTCTTTATCATGGTTTACCTGATTGTTTATTGAACCAATTGCAAAGAGTGAAAAATACTGCTGCTAGATTGGTTTTGTGTATCCGTAAATCTGCTCACATAACTCCTGTTTTAATGAAACTGCACTGGTTGCCTGTCCAGCATCGAGTCAAATTCAAAATTCTGATGCAAGTGTTCAAAATTTTGAATGGTCAATCACCTTTATACAGTATCTAGTTGATTTAAAATCTAGACATGTACCTACTCGAGCCTTACGTTCTCGTGATACAAATCTTTTGGCTGTACCTCGCTCTTCTTCAAAATTTGGTGATCGTAGATTTAGCGTAAGTGGCCCTCGGTTATGGAACAATTTACCTACCTATATTAAAAATGCTGAATCCTTAACTCAGTTCAAAACTTTGCGGAAAACTTTTTTTTTTACTCAAGTGTTTGTTGAAGCTTAGATGTACTTAAATATTTTGCTATGCTCAGTATTAGTATTTCGATACTCATTTTATGGTGTTCCATTATCCTCTCAGACTGTGTACTTAATGTGCTGTAACTCCAACAACTGACTCCACTACCTGTTTATTGCTAATAGCACCACTTTACTTTAATATTGACTAGGCCAGTTGACCCGCAACATAGTGTTTCAGCTTTTCATGCGTTTTTTATGTTGTGCTCTAAGGTTTGCCTAAAGTCAATGTATTTTGAGCTTATTTTATTTTCTGGATCTATGTTCCCTTGTTTGTTTTCTTGTTTGTGTTTTCTGTAATCTTTTTTTGTTTCCTTTTCGGTTTCCAGGGTGAGGGTTAATAGCTTTTCGATTTTTTTTAGGGAGATAGAATGCGAAAATAAACAAAAATCACTCTGAATATATTGATATTTTTTTACTGTGCTGTTTGTGTAAATTGCTTTTCGATTTTCTGTAAAGCGCCTTGGATCTGATTCACTTCAGGAAAGGGCGCTATACAAATTTCTGTTGTTATTATTACTATTATTACAAATGACTAATATTTGTAATACTTGTGCAACAACCCATGTTCAACAATGTATTTGTTCAACAATATGTCTGTGCGCAGTAAATCTATGCGTTTGCACAGTCTTTTAAAGCTTTGTGCGCGCGCACACGCGCACAGCTTAGAGGGAGCACTGGGTACCACCCCCGCGGACCCCTCAAAATCAGGAAGGTAGCCAGGAAGGGGCAGGGGGGCAAGTGCCTCCCCAAATAATATCAGTTGAACGTTATTTTTAACAAAATTTCATGCATTTCGTGCCTAAATACGTCACTTTGCCCCCACAAAAACCTTTATGCCCCCCAAATTTTTTCTTCCCCTCCAAAATTCCATTCTGGGTACATGCCTGCCCAAATGGACTCCAAAAATCCGATCATTGAACTGCCAAACCTAAGGTGCCAGTTTTTTTATATCAGCACATACTTAGCAGCCAAATATTTTGAAGGGGAGGGACATTTTCTCGTCTCTACCACCCAAAGAAGATGCAAGGTGTGCCAGAAAAACACTCGTATCATGTGCATAAAATGCAACAAGCGTTTGCACACATCGAAAGCTGCTATGTGGTGGGAAATGTACCATGAACCTCTATAAGTCGATTGCTCTGATTGTTTTGTATCGAAAATAAAAAACTTTGAATTGGTTTCAACAGTTTGTGTTGAAAACCGCCAATGTTCCCATTTGGGAACATAGTCATATCTCGTAAACGACCAATATTTTCCCATGCTTTTTTTTTGATCTCTAATCCGACTAAGTTCACGCATTTTCGTGAAGTTTTGTCGCAATTTGACTATCATAACAAATAACGGTAAGGTATGGGTTAAATCATACCGCTAATTAGGTTTATTGAAAGTAACTGTAACTGTAACTCTAATTAGTTACTTTTTCAAAATGGTAATTGTAACTTAGTTACTCTTTTTGCCATGCAACTGTAACTCAGTTACTTTTACAAAGTAATTTGCCCACCACTGATGAAATGCTTATAGCTCATCTACCTAGGATGGCAGAAGCTATATAAAAAAAATGTTTTAATCGGACTGTTCGTTAATGAGATATCAAAAATCACCACTAGATGTCGGACGAGAGTATGTAAAAATGCAAAAATCATTTTTGAGGCCCTTACTTATGGCAGAAAGTTGGTTTTTGCATCAAAATATATGTTTTTAGGAATGGGGAATCTAATTTTGGGGTTTATTTAAGGCTAATTTTGCTATAAAATTGTGTTTTGATAGTTTTTTTAGGTTTTTGATGGGTAAATTGGGGTCAAAAATTGGGAATGAGGGATTGAAAAAAATTTTTGAAACAACAATATTTTTGGGTAGTATAAAGGTTGTTCTTTCTTTTTGATTAAGAATTTAGGATAATAATTCATTAGCAATGTGTGTAAACAGAACATTTTGTTTTGCTGTTATATTCAGCTACCAAGATAAGCTACAAAAACAGCATAAGAAAATTTCTTCATTTAAGTGAAATGAAAGTATGGATACGTAAAGAGACAACTTTTGAGTATTTTAGTTTTACCACACAATGCAGCTAAGCAAATTACTACACAGCTGCATGTAACATGTAACGGGCATTAATACACGTTTTGGCCACAAATTATACATAGCATTATATTGATTTTGCTGACTAATATAATAAATGCTAGTCAATCACAAGATTGGTGTCATTGTTGCAGTGGTGTTTGGTGCATTTTTGCCATAAAATACAATTTTAATTATTGCAAAAGCTTTGTATAGGGTGTTTCAAAACTAACATACCAATATACTGGTATAATTCCAATAATATATCGGTATGTTTCTTTTGAAATACCCTGTATATACTTTTTAACTAATTTAGCTCAGAAATATCATTAGCAAATATGTTGATGCAAATGGATATAATATTATACTCGTGGGTTTATCTCCAAATCATTGCTCCTGTATGTCATTTGAAAGAACAAGAAACTAGCATTGCATATTTATTTATAGATGCAGAGAGCTGGACTGCGCTGTTTCGAGCTTTTAGCTCTCATCGGCAGCCCTCAGCTTCTCTAAACAAAGGTATTCCTCAGCTAGACAAATTTCTTGGCCGAACTGGGCAAACCTTAATGACTTGCACAGTGGCAGAGGCTTTGTAGGGAATAAACGATTTTTCACTTGTGGTACTTTAAAAAAACAGGTGAAAAATCGCTGGACCCGTGTCGTAAGAACAGCCATAGGCTATCCCTACTACAAGGGTTCCCCCCTCTGTGTGACCACGGAATTCATAACCGAAAAGTTTGACGTCCTTCGTGGTCGACTCCTGGGAAATCAGAACGACTTCCACTGGCAGTTAGGTGGCCAGATCAATGCAAGTGCAAGCCATGTGCAAGCCGTTAAGGTTTGCGCAGTTCGGCCAAGAGGTTTGTCCAGCTGGGGAATACCTTTGTTTAGAGAAGCTGATGGCTGCCGATGAGAGCTGAAAGCTCGAAACAGCGCTGTCCAGCTCTGTGCATCTTATGACTCGAGCTGCTTTGCGGCTGCAGGGTTGGTGGTTGATCTGGCCACCTAACTGCCAACGGAAGTTGTTCTGATTTCCCAGGAGTCGACCACGAAGGACGTCAAACTTTTCGGTTAATTTATTTATAGTACAATTATTGCAATTTTACTTGGAATGAACTTAAATGACCTGCCAGTTGGTCAAGAGGTAACGCGTTTGTCTCTGGAGCGAGAAGTCAAATCTCGGTCCAGTCAAATCAGACAGTGTTGCCAACGGCTCGCTACTGCTGCGACATTTATTCGAAAGGAGCAGTGCTGCTTGGGCGCAATGATGTGGAGATGGGCCCCGCAAACTCATTACATGCTTCAGCGTAATACAACGAGTATAACGAAAAAATTGATTTTGATTTGAAAAAGTTAAATGACAATTGAAATCACTTGCACAAAAAAATATTAAGGTCCTGGGAGAAAACAGCACTACTAAGCACACTCAAAATTACTTAATACATGAGTATTGACCTAAGTGAGTAAGCAATTCAGATGTTTGATAATATGATATGTTTTAATAATTTCTTTGTTGTAGCCTACATCTTTTTCATAATGAGCACAACTAAAAAAGTTAATCCTTATAAAATTGAGATGCAAACTTTAATTGACCTTGTTTATTAAATCAATATTGTTAACAGTCTAGGTTTATTAATTTTTTTCAGTTATTTGATAATTATTGCGTAAATTTTTAATGAATGGCCAAAAAATTGAACATTTTGTTCTAAAAATAACTAAAAAAATTAAAATATTTTGCATGCAAACTCTAAAATAATGCAAGTGAAATTGGTGAGAATGATCAAAATACATGTAACTTTGATTAATTTTAGTTAGCACTTTGCATAACCTAATTAGCACAAACAATCACTAATTGATATCATTTGGTGAAATATAATCAAATAAAATCATTCATAGCAACTAAACTCATAATGAAGCACTGAAGAGAATGCTCTCTGATTATTGGTCTATAAGGTAAATTCCCTGATTGTGATACATAAGCTAGCCATATTTTTGTTGTATCATTATGAAACAACGGTAATTGTTCGGAAACAATCAATATTTGTATTCGTACAGAGCAAGCAATAAATTCAAAATTTGAAAAAAAAAAAATAAGGAATTTTTGAAAGCTTGTTTCAAAAAATACTGCATAGGTGATGAAGACTACAATTGTCATGAAAAACGAAAAAGTAATGAAAAATGTTTATTGTCAAGACTTTAAAACATTACTGTTTTTTTTATTTTGTGCAATCCTTTATTCCTTTTTTCGCGCCTCAACTTAGCCTCCAAAATTTTGAAAAACTTCAAATAACAGACTTTTCTTAGAAATTATCATAAAAATAGCCTAAAATTATGATTTCTTGCCCCCCAAAACATGTATTTAGACAAAAAGATCAAGTCGATACCTCTAGTAAAACTCGTAAAATTTAAAATTTTTCGTTCTCGCGTCTGCCATCTAGTGGTGACTCAACACTACATATCTCATCAATATCTCAACAACTGCAGGCCGATTAGAAAAAAAAATTTTTGCTGGTTGATCAGTACGCCAGCCTCTATCTATAAAATGGTTAATTGACTCTTTTCCAGAGGTTGGGTATAAAAATGCTCAATTTTTTTTTGAAATGTAATGGATCAACCCTTATTCTACTCTCTCAATTTTAGAAACAAAATGGCCCAACCCTGTATTTTATCGGAAGGAAAAAATTTGTTAGCTATCAAAAAATGCATGATATTAGGCCTGGTCTGGACTGCATGAGCATAACATTGTGAGCGTATGAGCGTATATTTAAGTTATTTCAAAGAGAAGTTACCAACATATAGTCTGTCAGTTGGCTGAAATTAACAAACAAAAGATACGCTCGTCCGCTCATGATTTTAAGTCCAGCGTCGATTGCGCTTTATTTTTATTATTCAATGCGATCAATCAACGCTAATTTTTTGTACGTCGCTTAGACCAGTGGTTCTCAACCTTTTTCAAAGAGTCCCAAACTTATTGAAAAAATTAAATGTGTGAAATTTTGCGACCATGTATAATCTAGTTTGGCTTACCACATATTTTTAAGACCGAAAAGCTGGACAGACGCAGCAAACCAAGACTTTTCTCATACCGACTTGCGGAAAGTGAGGTGAAGACAAAAAAAAAGACAAAAAAGGTCTTTAGTCCTGGAACCCACAAATTTCTGCGGGATCCCCAGTTTTGAGGTAAATTCATAATTTTCCTGCGGGAATCTACAAATTTCCTACTGGCAGAGCATGGTATGGAATGGAAAACGAATTTTCCATATTCCATACTGTCAATTTTCTTCCATTCCATATTCCATTTCATACAAAAATTTTCTTCCATATTCCATTCCATAGTTTCATACTAAGATAAGTTTAGATGGTAGCAACGCGTAATTTGTATTGTACTTTTGCAACGTTAAGCGTACCTTTGCAAGTGACTGCTCGCGAAAGTAAGCAGTATGGTAAGATTTATTATGAAAGCTTATAATTTTTGATGAAAAGTGCTTCAAGATATTTTTTTGAAAGCTTGCCGAATTTTTGCAAAATTTAATAAAATTTGGCTGCAAATTGAAGCATAAATCCCCAATCAAAATTTTTTAGACTCTAGTCACGACCATTTCAACGGTTTTTGATGAAGGAGTTAAAGTTTATCTCGAGTAACGTATCGGAATTTATTGAAGAAAAAAATATTATCATCAGGTAAATGTATTCACGGATCAAAAATTTAAGTCAGCGCTATGTATTTTAGAATCGGAGGAGGTCATAGCCGGAATAATATTGATTGTTCCTGTCACATATATCATGCGTCTAATGAAATTTGGGGGGAAATCCTTTTTTCGTTCACATTACGGTCGGCGGGATTAAATTGACTCTGTTTCAATCCAATCATTTATTTGCTGAAAAATGAATAACGAAAACAAAAATAGCTAAGTAGTTTAAACAAAAATTTCCGACCGGGGACTGTAGGGGGACCCACGAGGAGTGTTCGTATTGATTGTTATGCAAAATATTCTGTTTTTTAAGAAAATTTGTTAGTCTCGCAACAAAAAGTTTTTTGAAGATTTTGAGAAGTTAGATGATATGGAAATAGGTCAGCAGTTATTTATCTCCGTCCTAGATCCACTATTAAACATGGGTAAACTTTGGCAATTTTTAGGCATTCTAGAAATATACCAAACTCAAAAGATAGAAAACATAAATGAGCTATACAGGGATTTATAATGTGGCTTGCAGTGCATCAGTAAAATGAAATAAGCATCAATACTATTATAACCGGAAGATTTACGAAAGCCGGAGGAAGGAATGGCATTATAGATTTCATTATATCAAGGTGGTTCAAAAAAAAAAAGGAGAGCAATACGCGTTTTGGCAGAAATTTTGCGATAAGAATTAGTCGGGGAATGTATTTTGTTCGCCAAATTGATTCCTACTGAAGTAAAATGTTTATGAAACTTTTTGGCAATTTGTTGATTTTCGAGTAATTCTTGATCGTTGCAAATTAATCGATCGATTTTTTTGCTAACAGTTTTTGGTTTGTTTAAAGGGGTTGTAGACTTAATAAATTGCCAGTTTTTTGGGATTATCTTTATTATTTACGAATTGTTCTCCAAAATAATTTTTCTCGCTTAGATTTTGGTTTTGTTAAGCTTATCAGCAAAATTTTTCTAGATCTGTTTCTCTGTTTCATCGCCATTCAAGAAATGGCTTCTGTGCAATTTCCTTTTTTGTTGAATTTTACTTAAAAGTTCTTTTGTAATCCAAGGTTCGGTTGAAGTTTGGGCTGCTTTCTTGATAGTTTTTTTGGTGGTGCATGAATTTCAACGATATTTTCTATTACCTTGAGAAACTCGGAAAAAAGTTGGTTAATTCATTCTTATATTAACATTAGCAAATGATGGAGAAAGTAACTAAAGATTTGATTTCAATGCAATACAAAAAGCCTCAGGATTAAAGGTACTCTTATCTCTACGAAAAACGTTTTCAGGGTTGGATTTGGGTATAGAATAGTTAAGAGTTAAGAAGAAAACAAGATAATGGTCGCTCATGTCGGTTTGAATGACTCCTGGTAGAAGCGGCTTAATTGGGTTCATTGGTTATAATAATATCAATAATAATGGTAGGTGTTAGCAACACAAGTAGGTATAAAAATTAACAGGTGACAATCATTACTTCAAAACATATCAATTAACTTTGGGGCAATGTTTATGTTGAAATATCCGAAAAGATAAAAAGTTTGGTTTGATTTTGCAATTTTATCAATGCTAGAGTTAACAGTAGCAATAAAATCGTCGTATGTTTACTGTTTGGGTGACAATAAGCAACTCCTATAACATAATTCGCTTTAGTTCCAGGATTTTGCAGTTTTATCCAAAGATTTTTGCAATTGCTATTTTCAATATTGTATTCTCGAACGGTTTCAAAGTGGAATTTGTTCGAGATATACATTGCAACCTTACTTGCATTAGTTACAATTGCTGCTGGAGAGTAATGAAACGCGTAATCAGGAATTGAGTGGTTTTTTATTATATCTGCTTTAAGCCAAGTTTCAGAGATACAGAATATTTCAAGAGGATTAGGAAAAATTTCTAGTGCTTCTCTCAAAGCGGAAAAATTTTTGTTCAGTGATCTTATGTTTAAATGCAATAAAAATAGGGAGTTTTGTTGTCTGGAAGCACAAGTCTGGTGATCAGGGTAATAATACTTACAAGAAGAAATACATGTATGTTGATTTAAATCAAAGCGCGATTAGTAAAAATCATCAACATTAGTCATAGCTTCCAGACTAGGTAAAAAGCACCCCATGGGATCACAATCAAAGTCAAAAAAATTATTAGCAAGCTGAAGACACTCCATAAAACATAACGAAAAGAAAACAAGATAGCAACAGTCCTTCAACGCCAAATGTACCAATTTGGCACACTTGCCCCCCTAAAAAAACATTCTGCGCTTCCTGCAATGGTAACTGACATTATTAAGCATATTTGTTTAAACAGAAGAAGTTGGCAACTATTTTTTTGCCCACAATGCTTTGTAGAGTTAAGCCGCTTTTACCGAAAGTCCGTATTTACGCATACGCGTATAAAAAACGCATATCCGTAAATACGGATATGCGTATTTACGCAGGGTAATTTATTGAAATGCGGAAATACGCGTATGCGTATTTTAGCAAGCGTTTCTCAAAAGTATGAAATAAAATGGCTTGTGAGTTTGGTATTACGTTTTATTTGATTTTAAAATGTCGCTGATAACATCTCAATCGGAAAGTCACATCATCAATTTTAGTCGACAGTCACACACTGTAAAAAAAAGTGTAATAATACCCACCTATAAGGGTGGTTCAATTTTTCCACCCTAAAAAATTTCATTCCAGCCCTTACTGTTTAAAGGAGGAAATGAACACCTTATCAACTTCTAACTTATATGATGGGAATAACCACCCAAAGGGTGGTTCAAATTTTCCACCCAAAAGGTGGATTTTTTCATATGTGAAACTGCGCTATTTCTACCCACTGGGGTGGTAATAAGTACTTACGTTCATATACTCGAATCTCACTTTTATGCCATCTCCCACCCACTGGGGTGGTAATTAGCATTTACGCCCATATACCTGAATCTCACTTTTATGTCATGTTGTACATTTGTCAACGAAATACATTTAATTGAGAAAAACCAGGAGTAGCAGCATATATTGGCAAAGGCTAATCTGCACCATTAGCCACTGCTGGCAACGGAGACATTTCAATTACATAAAATGCAGTGAAAAACAAAGACATATTATCAATAACATCATAGGTGGGCAAGTTAATGCAAAACGTTAGCTTCGGTAACCACTAGTCCGTTAGCAAACTTCACACCTCTGTTAACGCTAATCCGTTACTTTCAGTTTTAATTAACGGAAGTTATTAAACTCCGTTAATCCGTTAATATTTTGCGTGTAATTTACATTTCTTTTTTTTCACTCGCTTCTAGAACACTTATTGACGCTGTTGAGCTGATTGTAAGGAAATATTTATTGCTATGGTGGTCTTTTTGTGTTTTGGAAGTTACATTTTACAGTGTAATCTAATTTCAAGATAAAAAGAATTCGTATGCACTAACCAAGCTGCGATTAGAAAATCTTTGGAAATTGTGAACAGCGATAATTAATAGGCTGCAACTTATTATTTGCCACAAAAAAGAGCTCCTTTCTTCGCTTTTTTCTATAAAACTTGTGCTAATACGCAACAAGTGTTACCAGTGCAAATTGGTTGGTACCGGTGCGATGAATGAATGGTGCAAGATATTAACGATAAAAACCTTAACGGAAGTTAACAAAACTTAACGGAAGTTACTTTAGTCCGTTAACAGAACTTAACGGAAGTTAATTTAGTCCGTTAACATGAAAAAACTTTTTAACGGATTAACTAGTTAATGAAAAAGTTAGCTTCGTTATTAACGGATTAACGGACTTGTGCCCAACTATGAATAACATAATACACAGAAAAGCTCCCTTTTCCCCTACTCGGTACTGTTTCACACGAGCAAATGCATACAATGAAATTCGTATTGAGAGTTCTTTCTACAGTTTTTAAAGTCCAATAACCCTTTCCTTGCTCTCACTTCATAACTTCCCGAATCTCAAGCAGTCAGCCAGCTTAAAATTTCTAATTAGCAACACCACAGCTTGATGCGCAACACTTAATATGAATATGGAAATGGAAGTTTTAGGAGCTTCCTTCTATCCCACAGAGACATTCCAATTGCATAAAATGTAGTAAAGTATATGAACACACTCCAAATTATATTCAGTAATGCAAGGAGACATTCCAATTACATGAAAACCAATTGAGAACGGAGACATTCCACAACCAAAATATAAAGTAATTCTAATCATTAATATGCAGTGAAAAACGCAAATTTCGCCGATATTCTAATTGCATAACATGCAGTCACTGCTCCTGACTTCGCTATTGCAATACAAACACATTAACACATAGAACGAAATTTCTATCGGGATTTTTTTTCTACAGTTTGTGAAAAAACGTCTTCACCCGGGGTGTTCAGTTCACACATAGCCTTCTGTCGAAGCGAAAAAAAACGTTTTAAGTTTTGATAGCCTACCTATAACAGTAATCATAGACGATGATCTATTGATCACACTGCTACAAAAAATTATTTCAGATGAAATAGTTTCAGTTTTTGTTTTTTTTTCTTTGCAGCAACAGCAGGCTAATTATTTCAATGATTACTGGTGGACTGCTGCAGAATGAAGCTTTCTTTTATCCGCTTCATTGAGGCAAACGCCTAAAGTGTGAACACCCCTCTTACACACTGCAAGGTGTATTTCATATCTTTGCAATACTGAATGTTGAATATCCAGTGCCTGCCACTTGTATGCCACGAGGTAGTAAGGGAGGGAATAGATAACACTGGCCAACACAATTTTTGGTGCCAAAAGTTAAGAACGGTTTTAGGCTAATTTGGGGGTGCTGATTCCAAAAATGATCTTGTTTTTGCTCTATCAGGTCAATTTTTTGAGATATCCAACATTTTTGGTTTCTATGCGATAGGCTGTTTAGCAGTGTCTTCAGTAGGATGCTGTTTCATGTCTTTGTCTTGCAATTTACTTGATTTGTGTTTCAGAAGTGTTTTTTTGCCGCTTTAGCAGGCAGGAAATATAAACACCTATTGTTTACAGACTCCCTTTTACTCTTTTGTGTCTCTCATCACTAGTCTTAAAGCTGCCGTTCTGTCTCACTAGTCTAATGCAGCTGAAGAGCTTAGCACTGATAAACCGTCACGTTGACTGCTTAGTGCATAGGTTTGGAAAATTGGAAAATAACTAAATAAGCAATATCCACTTGCAATAACTATCAGGTGTGATGATATGGAAGTGCATGTCAGTTTATAAGAGAAGATATAGTTAGATATCATACCACTGTATATTCATTAGTTAGATACCGTACACTATACTAGGCTGTAGTGTACTGCTATATCATAGCGTTACCGGTATATGAAGCTAATATTAGTTTACATTGTTATGCAGATATATTACATCTAAAGCAGTAAGTTATGGCTACTTCATCTAGAAGAAGTTGTGTAAATGACCCTAATGTTTTTTGTTACATATGTGGCGAATACACATTGGAGAACAACCGAAAGCTAATCACCGATTTTGTGAAACAAGCTTATTTAGCTTATTTCAGAGTGAAACTTGGTGATCAAGACAAATCGTGGGCTCCCCATATTGCTTGCAAAACCTGCATCGAGCATTTACGGCAATGGACAAAGAAACAAAGGAAAGGTTTGAGGTTTGCAATTCCGATGGGGTGGCGAGAGCCAAAAGATCATTACAGTGACTGCTACTTTTGTGGAATAAAGACCAAAGGCATCAATAGGAAGAATAGAACCTCATTAACATATCCAAGTTTGGATTCGGCAATCAGGCCTGTTCCACACAGTGAAGAACTTCCTATTCCTGTTTTTGAAGGTTTGCCTCAGCTTGAATCTGCTTTATCCAGTGAAGATAATCTTTCCTCTACTGACAGTGAAACTACTATTGCAGACAACGACTTCCACCTTCTCTGGTACCTCCACAACTATTTTCACAAAATGAACTAAATGATTTGGCAAGAGACCCCCAAAGAGTCTTTTGAACTGTTGGCATCAAGACTAAAAGAAAACAATCTTTTACAACCAGGAACATTTATAACTTACTAACGAAATCGTCACGCTGAATTTCTACCTTATTTTACACAAGAAAAAGATATAGTATTTTGCAATAATGTTGAGGGCGTTCGCAAGAAGCTTGGTGTCACCCAACATGATCCCAATGATTGGCGACTTTTTATTGATAGCTGCAAACGAAGTTTAAAATGTGTTCTCTTGCACAATGGAAATGATTTTGGATCTATTCCCCTTGGACATTCTACAACACTCAAAGAAAAATACAGCGATATTAAATTTGTTTTAGAAAAAATGGCTATTACAAGCACAACTGGATCATATGTGTGGGTCTGAAAATGGTTGGATTTTTATTGGGATTACAAGGAGGATATACCAAGTTTCCATGCTTTATTTGCTTGTGGGATAGCCGAGCTAGAGAACAGCATTGGAGACAAAAAGAATGGACAGTGAGAGAACAAATGGTACCAGGTGAGAAGAACATACAAGCTCAACTGCTAGTGGAAAGATCCAAAATAGTTTTTCCTCCATTACATATCAAGCTAGGAGTCATGAAGCAATTCGTCAAAGCACTGAACAAGGAAGGTGCATGTTTCAAATATATCTGCGGCAAATTTCCAGGTCTAGCAATAAAAAAATTAAAAGCTGGTATTTTTAACGGACCCCAAACAAGAAAATTAATGAATGATCATGAGTTTCCCTCATCCATGAGCAAAGAAGAATTTTATGCCTGGGATGCATTTGTGAAAGTAGTTAAAAACTTTTTTGGAAACAAAAAAGCATCCAACTACAAAGAGCTTGTAGCTAACTTACTGAGCTCTTTTGAAGATATCGGTGCTAAAATGAGCATCAAGGTTCATTTCTTGCACAGTCATCTTGATCGCTTTCCTGAAAATTTGGGTGCACTTAGTGATGAACAAGGAGAAAGATTCCATCAAGACGTTAAGGAAATGGAAGAGAGATATCAAGGGAGATGGGATGCCGTCATGCTAGCCGATTACTGCTGGTCTGTCAAACGTGACTCTGTTGCCACTCATAGCCACAAATCATTAAAACGCAAATTTATGGTTGGCACTTCATAAATATGGCAGCCTACTTTTCATCATTGTTGTTTTAATGTTTTTGCAGCTATTAAAGAAATTGGTATATGTGCAACATATTTTTGATGTTACACTACCTTATGCTTTGTAAAAAAAACTTTTACAGATATTCAAATGATTATCTTTTAGTACAGAAATGCCTATTAATTGGTGTACCATAGCGAAAAAACTAGACCTGATGGAGAAAAATTAACTGCATTTTTGAAATCAGCGACCCCAAATTAGCCAAGATCAGTCAAAAAATCATTGGCACCATTCAAAAAAATTTTTTTTGTTGGCCAGTGTAATTTAATTTAGGTAAGGGGAAAAGGAAAGGAACTACCTATAGACATTTCTTATACCTATATCGCATCCAAAGCAAATAATAAAATGTTAACCGTAGTTCCTTCAGCAGTCTCTTTAAGGAAAGTCTCTTTACCCTTATTCAGAGGGTTATAGCCTCCTCCCCATTCCAAGAAAATGTTTATAGGTATAAGAAATGTCTATAGGTAGTTCCTTTTACAGTTTGTTGAAAACTCTTTTCACCCTTATTCCAACTTTGGCTTGTGGAATCTGTAGCAGCCATCCCAAAAGCTGCAAGGTGTATTGCATATTCAAAACATAATTTACAACTAATAGGCTACGGCGGAAATTGAAACTTGTTTGGTGCTGAGCTCTTGTTGTTTTCTGGCAGCAAACAAATATAGCTATCAATACCCTTGCAGTGTAGACAGATGAACAAGGACGCATGTCAGTTTCTAATCAATATTTTAGTGAGAAACAATCACTTTAAAAAAAATTTGATACGTGCAAACATTCTAAAATGAATGAAACAGTAATGGAGTTAGTCAATAACAGCATTGGGGAAGCGCCAAATTCTCTAGCACATACGCCCAACATGAACCTTTCAGCTTGACCTAAATCAAGGCAAAAAGAAATGCACTGTAACATGATAACATATTAAAAACCATAATTTTTTTGCAAAATCAAATATCTTTAACAAATTGTTTGTTGCTTGTGTGATCTTTGAGAGAGTAGTTTATTTAAACAAAAAGTTTTTATGATACAAGCAATATGACCACAGAGCGTACCATTATTAGGGTACCGGTAGATCAAGATTACATTGATGGTGTCATTTACAACTCAAATGAACTAGAGCAAAATTACTGAACACCAAGCAATCGCTTACGTGGAAAGACGACTGCAGACAAGGGTATTTTACAATTAACTGGTCTATTCTTAGTGTGCCGTTTAAAATTTCGTCTCGGCGTGCTTCGTAACTAGCATTCATCAGTTGCTCCACAACCACATCACTTTTTAATGTTTTTCCCCATTCTGATTGCAGTTCCTGAACAATTTTGTCTTGATCCACTTTTTCTGCCTCGTCTTGATCCACCTTTGCTGCCTTGTTGGTGCTGCAGCACGGGTCATCCTCATTCTAAAATCAAATCTCAAACTTTAGTAAGACAAAACGGTAAGTTACAAAATGACACATTGCTAAATTGCTTATATCGGAAATGATGATAAAAATTCAGTCACTTTTATCATGGTCATACAAACCTAAATTGGGCAGAACCACACAAAAATGAATCAAAAAAGGAGTTTTTTTTTTCCGTTACAAGATTTAAGAACATGATTAAGCAGACTCTTTGATTTATAGCCTCTCTCTTTCTTGAGGGGTATTCATTTGCTACACATTACCTCATATTTCGTTTGCTACATATTACGATGCTAGAAAAGAATGGGAAAGCTTGCAACAAGAAAAAAAAGCGTTTTGACGCAGAATTTGAACGTTGCTTGGCATTATTGTTTCCACCCCAACCACAGCGGCATTATTTTTCAAAGTACAAAAAAATATTTCAACAGATCGCAGAATATATATTATCTGATTATCTCTGTGCACTCTTATGCCCCTGCGCTCTTGTTTCCTTGCGCCTTATATCCTAGAGTGCATGCGGGCTCTACTTGTCTACGAATGGCTCTACCCTCAATACTAACTTATGTCCAATATTTGTAAATATCTGAAATTGTTTTTGTTTTCTCTTTTCTTTCCGACTTGTGACCGTAGTTACGGTAGTTCCTCCTAAATGAGTTAAGTCATTGAAACGCGTGAATTGATTAATTCCACCATGCTTGGTACATTGTAATGTCAGTTGTAAGCAAAATATTTCTCAATGGTGGGTGAAAACATGGACAAAATTACTCCCTCTTACATACGTATGTTATTGCCTCGGAAAAAATAAACACCCAATTCTTTGTGCAAGATCAGGTCATGCTATCTGTCTTTGAAAGATACCAACATTGGAGTGATGGCGTCACAACAACGCCAATGCGATCATACTATAGGCTCACGTACCGTATATCCATATATTATTTGTGAAGTTTTACAGCAATAAAATTTGGCTTACTATGCTCAAACGTTTTTTGGCAATTTTGGGTGAACGTTTTGATGCACTATTTCCATATTTTGCCATCATTGCTTGCACTTGAACATTATTGGAAAGAGAACGTCTAGCATCTTTGAACCGCTGTCGAAGGCTTGCCAAGACAGTGCTCTACAAAAACAATTTTGTTTAGCAAATAACTTAATACCTGTACTAGTAACACACTTTTCTCTGCAACAAACCAGCAATTGGACTTAAAAAAGCAGGAGGTAAAAAACTGCATTTTGACAAACAATAAAACTGTTGTTTGGTGCTTATTGCAATTTTGAGTTGCTTTGTTTTTAAGATATTCAATAAAATGCCTGAATTCAAGGTGCCGAATCAGTTTTGCTAGAAACTCTAGTTGATCATTTGTGCAAGGCGATGTTTAAAACTACCTACCAAGGTAACCAGTTTCCAAGAAAAAGTATGTACGTTACTATAAAATCATGCGTTTTGTTGAATACCGGATATATTAAAAACCAAAGCAGTTTATGATTGCAGTAAAAAACAAACAAAGTTTTTGATCTAGTCTATTGTTTGTCAACACACAGATTTTCACCATATTGCCCGTTTAAGTTTTTAGCTAAATAAAAGAAGTCGTGTTTTTGACTTATATTGTTTTTGACGATGTTACCTTTGAGTTAAACAGTTTTCCTTTTAGTGTTCAGTTGTTTCAACAATGCCAGTACTGTGATTATTATTATCTTTTCATTAGTCAATTCAAACTTTGACTTTTAGAAACTTCTACTTAGCGATATACACTAACCCATAAGGCCTACTACATTCTGCTATTATTGATTTTACCATATGTTTGAAAAATGCTTACCGATAACTTTACATCAAAACATTAAAAAAATCAAAGCAAGCAAAATCAAAAAACATACAAAAGGACATCCATCTGCAGATCGTTGATCTTGAAGAGCAGGATATTTGCTAACAAGTTGCCCACAAATGATATGATATTGCATTGGAGAAGGATATCTGAAACAAATACCTTAAAAGTTGGAAAAAGAGCAAAGACCTATTCATTAATAAGCTTAATAAAATTCACCAAACCATTTCTTAAAGGAACCTTTCCAGTAGAAAATGAACAACCGCCAATTGGGTGACACCACAATTGACAGAGTTTGAAAACCTTTTCAGGAGGTACTGGTAATCAGTTAAAACAATACGATGTTGTGAGAATATAAAAATTCTATACGTACTTCACCTAATTTCAGCTTCTTGAAGACTTTAAGGAAAACCACTATTCCTGGTAATGTAGCCAAAATCATCGTTTCTTACGGAATGGCAAAACTTTTTCAAACATGGCCATGTTGTGCAAAGTAAGTTTACAACAATATTGAAAACATTTTTCATGAAGCTACAATGTTTTTCTGCTACCTCGTGTGCTGATTAACTATTTTTACAAGGTAAATTTAAGTTTTCGTTTTGCAATAGGTCTTTGTTTGATATTAAGATTAGTATACTGGTACCAGTACTTGGCACCCTTGAAAGTTTTTTTTAAAGTATTACCGATACAGAAAATTTTCTCATTTTTACATTTCAATTAAGCTATTGACCTCCTATAACCAATTTCACATATGCTAAAATAAGATTTTTTGGAACAAAATAATATTATCACTGTATGAATAATCAATTTATAATATTATCACTTTATGAATACCAAACAATATTATATACTGCCCATTGAATGGCCAATACACCACATTTAATGAACTCTTATTTAATACACAATCGGTCACATTAAATAAAAAACTTTACTTTCAAAATCAGGTCGAGTTCTACTACCATTAGCACAGCCAATTCTATAAGTATTTGTATTGACACTTACAATGTATGAAAAGCAATGGAATCAAAAACTGTGTGAAGAAGTTTATTTTTAACAGAAGATGTCAACTTTGAAGGTGTTCCGTTTGTTTTTTGCATTAGCTTCTCTATATATGGAGGCATTATTGGTAATTCATATGCCTGAAACCAAGTTTCAATCGAGCATGCTGCTGACTCGACAACAGATTTTGCAGGCACTCTATCTGAAGCTTTATCTTTGTTAACTGTACCACTATCCATCACAGTGCTTGCTTTCTCAGAAACTATCTTAGACAATGAAGCTGAAGCTCCATCAACAGAGCAAGCATTATGTTCTTCCAAGAAAGTCGTCTTTTCACACACTTCCTTTTCACACAAAACGGACTATCAGCTGTTTCATCTATAATGCTGGCATCACTAGACTCCATACCTATTACAAAGAGAAAGACTTAGCTCAAATTTTGCATGACCTAATTAGGCTACAATGTTCAACATTATTGCCAGTATGTGCAAGCGAAGAGTTGCAAGTGTATTTATTGCAAATATTATCAAATTATTTATGTTTAAAAAAAAAAAGTCATTTCGATGACATCAGACATCAAGCATGTTTTAGAGCAATTCAAGAGAACTAATTGCTAAGACTGTAAGATTTAGCCTAGGGAAAAAATTATTTTTAGTTCCTTCAGCTCGTCGCCCACGCACTTTACTAATGAAGTCGAAAATTTTTTTGTATTTTGCACATTTACCCTAAAGTTTTAAAGGGATTCGGGTGAACTTAAAAGGGTTCAAACCTCGTGGTTTCGCTCCTAATTTAAAGCAAATTCTGGTTAACCCTTGATTGATGATTGATTGATTGGTGCATCTGTATCCTCCTATCACAAGAAAGCGACGGTGCGCTATATTTTGGACGAATCCGCACCCGCTAAGGAGTTGACCATTTTCCAAGCTTTCCTGTTGACGTTTTTGACTTCTTCCCACGTAAATTTGCTGCTTGTTCGAAGCCACCAAGCAGAGATAATTATCGTAAAGCGTCTTATCCAAGGACGCAACAACGTGACCAGGGTGCGTGTTGAACTCATGATCCTGTGATCAGAGTCGTCGTAAAAACGACGCCTTTACCCATTCGGCCACGCTGCTGACTGGTTACTTACATTACATTGCCTAACCAGTGACCTTACATTGCCTAACCAGTGATATTTTCTGTTTTGATTTTAATGTTGGTATGGGTTTTATCTAGTGCACGTCAGACCCGGCGCCACGGGGGGGCATACCGGGGCCGTGCCCCCCCAAATGACTGCTGGTGCCCCCCAAACAAAAATTGTGCCCCCCCAAGCGAGGACTGTGTCCCGAAGAAATTTCCAGGCTAGGGGCTGCTGGAGTGCAAATTGAGGCCCAGACTGGTGTCTGCCACTGGTATTTTCGTAAATTTTGTGGACTGAAACCGGATTTTTGGGATGAAGACCTTTTTTTTTTTTTGGAGATCACCTGTTTTCGGCCGGAGAAACCGCTTGAATTCCCAATTTCGGCCGGAAAATCCCTTTGATTCTTTGGTCTTCACCTTCTTCATTTGATCCAGACTGGGATAAATTTCTCATGCCCTCGTGCCCCTCTCAAATTCACATAAATAAACTTCTCGTGCCCTCCAAAATTTAGTCCTGCCCCCCCAGTCACGCTGTCCTGGCGCCAGGCCTGGTGCATGTTCTAGGCACATATTTTTGATGTTTTAATGTATCAATGTGTCATGTAGGGGTAGGAAGGAATTTGGAACGTTAGCCTATTTAATCTCTAATTTTTTGATTGTAGTCATTTTAATTGTTACATCACAATGATTCACGGTCCCTTTTTGCTGCAAATGCCCTTTTAATTACAAATATCCCCCAACTGCACCAGCTAGACCAGAGGTTCTAACTTTTTGAGGTGCAACCTTTTTTGAAAATAGGCCTACCAGCAAACCCATGCCTCTTTTGAAACTTAAACAAAGCAATCGCAAACACAGCATGATAATAAACTTTATGCGGACTGGCAGTTGGAAACCACTAGGCTAGTCTACAGCAGGGATTCTCAAACTTTTGGGGTTATGGAGCCCAAGAAGAGGTTGATCATAAGGCCTATTTATGGAGCCGCTTAATAAATTTCACACATTTAAAAAAACTAAATGAGTAGGCAGGCCTGTGGCGTGAAGGAACTGATTGCAGCATTTGCACGCGCTATAAACATGATCAGTTCCTTCACGCCACAGGCCTAGCAAAACTAACACATAAAAAATAGCCCTGTAGCCTGCGAACTCGAAGCTCTCAGACAGGCAAATCAAAGGTTCTAGGACTTGCGCTCGACTGAACTCAGAAACTGAGGTCCACTGAACTGCTGAAATCTGGTCTGTGAAAGACCACGTTTCACTTCGGAAACAAAATGTTTGTGAAGGCGAAGCATTGTAAAATGGCGCCACCAGGCGTTACATAAATTAAAGAAACAAAGCGAGGCAAAGAAAGCCATGACGATCAGCAACCAACGCTCTGAACTCTAGTTAAGACCTATTTACTTTGACCAACATAATTTTCTCACGATTTCTGTATCTTCAGACGTGGTAACTCTAGACTAAACTGATAACAAAAATGCAGTAGGCCTACGGTATTTTTGCTTTTAGTCATTGATATTCTATTTCTAACTTGTCAACTAGCTTTCACCTCACACCTTCAAGCTATGGACACAAACTGACAAAAAAAATATGTAATCCAGCAGCGTCACTAGCGCAGTCACGGTCATGTGATCTCTGCAGCCAATCAAAAAGTCGAATACCGTCATGTTTGAAATGAAAATGGCGGATGATTGCTGACCATTGCCAACTGATTAAAATTCACGGTAGCACCGTCGCACGTAGCAGCTGGCCTGGGCAAAATTGGCAAGTGACTATACTGGTAAAAGAAATACAGAATTTTTATACATTTGTATTTTAACTTGCGAATTTGTGAATTTTTCAGAAGATAAAATTAAACTGCTCAACTAGCTTCCATCTCACACCTATAAAACCATGGGCACAACTGACAAAGAAATGGCGATTACATAGCGTCAAAAGTCACGTGATTTTGGAAAGCCATTAAGCCTATGAGAAAATTGGATGCCGGCACGGCTGAAATGAAATTAACGAATGAATACACACTACAACATGTGATGTGGTAGCCTACTGAACTTTCGATGTCGCAAAACCAAACCAAAAACAAAAGAGAGATAAATGTTTGTTGGTTTTGATCAATACAGCACGAGACAGACGTGAATGAATTCCTCTTTTTCCAGCCAAGAACACGGAATATGTCATTACAAAATATGATAAATGCAGTTTATAAAGTTACTGCATTCACGTACTCAAAGGCCATAACAGTTCTAAATAATGGGTTGATACAACCTGTTTGAGGTTTGATGTCAACCGCCACCACTGCCGACAGCACCTTCCAGCATAACTCGCCACGCGGCTCAGTTTAATTGCAATACAAACAATCAATTATATCAGTCGCGTCACCCTTAATTTGTTTGATAAATGTTGCAATGTTTTTATAGCAAATAAATAAACAAAGGGTACATTGATTGAAATTTCGAATCATACTGCTTGAAATATTTGTGAAAAACTTTCCATTTACATTGACTTTCATAGAAATAGGTGCTGCAGTGGACAGCAACGCAAGTTAACTGCAATTCAATTTTAACCTCGCTCTGAACTGCATCAGAATAGCAATTAAGAATGAAATCCTCCTGTTGTAAACAAGGTATAAATTGCAACCATTGTAATTTTTGCAGGGTAGGTATGTCTACTACTGAGAGGTAAAATACCCACCATTTGACTATAAAAAAACAGAGATGGAAAAATTCACCTTTAGCAAAACTAAAGGGTGTAAATATCTTAACTGGGTGGAAAACATAGGTGGAAATATGTACACCATAAAGCTAAATCCACCTCTTTCCACCATTTTGCATAGCACTTTAGCAGAAAACGAAGTTAATTCCACCCTATCATTGATGTATTTCTGGCTACAGTTAAAAATTCCACCTTAAGGTTTAAATTTCCACCATTACTTGGAATAGGTGAATATTAACACCCATTTGAGATATTTCCACCCACATGCAAGGGTGGAAATTGTCATTTTTTTTACAGTGCACGAGGGCGTAAATGGCATTCTGTAGTTATTACAATTTATTAAACAAAAAAATTGTGGCAGACCACTGATATGATTATGAATATACCATTATTTTCGAAATTTTCCGTGATAAATTTATAAACTTTATTTTGTTTTCATCTTAAGACCGAAAAATAAAATGGCAGTTGGATAGAATGGTTCTTCCTTTTTTTTGATCTATCCCCAGGCCCAGAATGAATCTTTTTTACTGGCCCTGGTTAAGTTTAAACTCCTTTCTCGCACTCTTGCGTGGTTATAGCCGCACATACTATCCATGCCATCAACTCCCATTTCCATTTTGATGCTTTCCCAAACGTTCTGTAAGCGTTGTCCGTCCCTGTGTTTATCGCTTTTGACATCGTATATGAAAACATGTGGCCGGACCAATTTGACCAAATTTTCTGTTATTTGCTCACTCGAGAGCTGCATCTTGCTGGGGTTCTATTATTATTTACCGTGTACGTTACAGTAAAAAATAAAAATAAATTATAAGCATAGAAAGTATTTTACTTTTCATTAAAAAAAAACAGGGTACTTGGTGACTTCAGAAAAATGTAGAGCAGTCAATTGAGAGTGCTGTAGGCTTACCTGAAAACTTACCATATCATATTTTCAAAACAGCAAGTTTTGTTACAGTTGAACACATAGCATACCGGTGCAACTGTAATCAAGGCCTACGAAAAGGGGTTCAGGAAGCGCATCGACCCGGGTTTAGGGGGCGGCGGAAGATCTTACCGGTACAAGTTTAAGCACTCAATTAGTGGTAGTGATAATTATAGTATGATCATTCATCATAGCACTCATTTCCGGTGGAACACAATTGTAATTTTCGGTCTCCGGAAAGACACTTCTTGACAAAATTTCTCTGTGAAGCCTTGGCTGTAATGGCTCAAGCCATGGTCTCCAGCGGCTCAGTGCTCTGCCCTCAAGCCTCCGTAAGTAAACACTTTAGTTGCGTGAATTTGCTCAACAGCCTCGCTCGATTTGGACAGTTTTCATTGGAGAAAATTTTGCTTTAGATTTGTAACGTCTGCTCCAACGTAACCACAAATGGAAGTGCAATTGGATATGTGGATTAATAAGTCAACCAGGATAACAGCCCGATCGTTGTTCAACCAAGCCGGTCGATGCATTGGGACGCGTCCTTTTGACACGTACGTTACAGATTCAAGCCCTACTTTTTCTTAGCAACCTTGTTGCGCGCCTGACGCCTGAGCACGCCACTAACCTATTGGGAGCTTCAGAGCTGTAGTGTAACGTTACATGTTATAAAAGCTTAGCATAAATATAAATCTTTAATTGAATTTGCAGCCTGTAGCCCTCTCGTACTTAAAGTGTATGGGCGACGCGTGCCCTCACCGAGATTTGAGCGCTGAATGATCAGACGAAAAAGGGCCGGTCTGCACGAATAAATCCCTCAAATTCCGGCCGAATATAGTCCCAAATTGCGATGAAGACCTTTTTTTTTTTGGTCATCACTCGATTTCGAGGACAGAATTACATAATTTCCACTAAAGTACTTTCACATTCCGAAAGCGTTTGGTCAAGGCTGCAAAAGCGTCCACTATGCAAAATTTTACAGTTTAAGTACTGGGTATATATATAACTTTGGTTTTAAGCTTCTGATTTTTAAGGGTTATGCTAGGTCCAAAATTAGGCCATGGGCCAAACTTTTCTTGGCTTTGGAATTAAACTTACTATAACAAAACCTGAAACGAGCAATAGAATATCTGATGGTACTTTTCTTGATTAATTCTCCCTAAACTTGCTTCATCCTAATTTCATATATCTTTTTAAAAAACAACCTTCTATTTTTTAAAATTCTTTAACTAATTGTAAAAAGTTGTTGTCCTTGGTGGTATTTGATCCTGGAGACCCAAACCAGAACAAAAGCAACGTGGGTGCACAGTAATTTAACCACTCGTCCAATCGCCCTACGTCTTGCATGAGCACGATCGCATGTTTTAAATGTTTGCAACAACAAAGGATATTTACAAACGCAATGAGAGCATTCTGTTATGAATTGTGGTTGATTTGTTTGTGGTTCGCTCAACAACTCGTAAAATTTGGAAATGTCTAGTTTGCGGTTTGCCGTGAGAGCAACTACCTTATCTGAAAAATCAAAGCAAAACATTTAGCTGTATCCCCCCAGTAGTTTGAATACTGTATGGTGTACATTTGCATCCTCCCCAATAATTTGACTGTGGTGTGCATCTGAGCGTAGGTGTCCACTTGAATTTAGGGGAAAAAAGTGTTTCTTTTTTGGTGAAGATCTTTTTTTCTTTTTTTTTTGGTCTTCACCTGAATTTGGGGAAAAAAGTGCTCCATTTTTGGTGAAGACTTTTTTTGGGTCTTCACTTAATTTGCTCTCCTGAACAAAATCGTGGTCGAGATTCATCCCCCCAATGTTAAAAATAGGGCAAAATTGGGGTAAAATTGCAAATGATCCCCCCCAATGCTCAACAGAGATCGGCACCCCTGAATTGCCAAACAGATGGGCCCGCCAACTCGTTACACGCTTCGGCGTATTACAGCGAGAACGAAAGATAGGATTTGATGGGAACTAAACATTTAAAGAAAAACTTCGATTAATTAAGTACTTTAGCCCTAGTTTTAGAAACTTTGTAAAAATATCGAAACAAAAGATCCCAAAAATAATTGCAAAAAAGTCTATTACGTTTGTGTAAAATAAAGTTTAGATTTTGGTGAGAACCGAACCCAGGTTGAAAGTTTCAAAGGCAAGTAGCATAACCACTACACTAACCAACCTTTCTTTATAAATGCCTGAAAAATGTGCATACCGTGTCCGTATTTTATTCTTTGTCAAGCGCAAAAAAAACGCATGCGGAAATACGCATGCGTATATACGCATGTTCGGTAAAAGGCAATATAAAACAAACCAACAGAGTAAGAATTTTACACGTATATGCGTATTTTTTAAACGCATATCCGTATTTTTTTGCGCATATGCGTAAATACGGACTTCGGTAAAAGCCGCTTTAGAGGTGATCATCTGAACTAAAATCTTTTAAAAAATGGTATTATTGAAGTTTCTTGTATTACTAGTAAAAAATTACAAAGATTGTGTTATTATTGTTTCCTTTTCTATAAAAATGTGAATAATTAATTGCATTGTATTATTGGTTGGCAAATACGCGGAAAGTCATGCAAAAACCAAAAGGTGAACGAAAAACAAAAAATGAAAAAAAGTTACCTTTTCTGCCTAATGTTGCCCAATGGCAACAACAATCATTTTGCGATAAAAACACGACATAAACAAAAACTTGGTAAAAATATGTTAAAGCAATTCCTAGCAACCATGAAATATAAAACAAAAATTTTTTTCAGCCATTTCTGTGTCCGGGCATTAAAGGGTTAACACAAGACTCTACAGTTGCAGTAGATAAAAAAAAATACAATTAGCCAGACTTGTCTTTCTTCAAATAGCTTAAAAATAATCAACCTACGAGCATGATGCACGCTCCAGCAAAACCCGATAAGAACAACACTTTACCAAAAATACGTTTTTCGGATTTTTTAAGTTATTTACAGTAGGCTACTAAAAATATATTTCCTGGGTTAATATTATTTTACTTTTTGATCATTTTTTTGGTCATATAATACACATGACAATAAGACCTAATGAAAGTTTATAACAAATTACTTCAAGCGTGGATTTCTCGAAACATTTTCCCGAGTTTCTCGACTTATCAATTCCTGTCGAAACGTACCTCATATTTAACCAAGGTCAGCCAAGAACAGCTAAAGCACATGACATTAATGGTTATAATGAAATTGTTATTTCTCAGAATCGGTACTAGTATCGCAATCTGAATTATCACTATCTGGTAGGTGAACGCGTTTACCGTCAACTTGCAAGCAGTATTCTCTATTAATTAGCTTCCACGCAGTTTTTCGTTTGTTACGTCTTGCATCACGGACCTCGGAAAACAATTATTTACTTCGTTGTTGTAGTTGTAATTCTTTCGGAAAATGTTCATTTGATACGGCCAGATGCTGTTTTCTGAGCGTCTTTTCTCATTGTAACTTTTTTAAGTTTTTGAGATTTTTGGTAAATTTATATTTGTCGAATACGTTTAAAAACTTTACAATAATAGGCCGATTAATTTTACGGTAATCTTTATCAAGATTTGGGTGTTTCGGAAGCTGATGAACGTCCGCAATCGCTATTGAGTTTGGATCTTCTATTTGGAGACCTCCATCCAAAAAAATTTGGAATAGCCCCTCGGTTTGATCACGAGTTTCTCATTCATTACGGAGATTCTCATTGATGCCATGAATAATAGTTTAACCTTTTCCTGTATAAACCGCGGGTCAATAACTCGTGCTTGACTTAGTTTTTAATATCGTCGTTTTCGGTTTTTAAGTGGTCAAATTTCTCGCAAAGTTCAGTTAAAGCATTTTCATGATTAGTTTGATTTTTTCTATAGACATTTAATTCTTTCTTGATTTTTTTCTGCTCTTTTTTCAACTTAGCAGAACTTTTCTTTAAACCTGCCCATTCTTTGCTCAAATTTATCAGCAGACTCCAACAGCAAATCAATTTTCTTCACCATTTTAGTTGCTCTTGTACAGTATGTCAAATAAATTTTTTTTTTCTGAAAAAAATTGGCGTTATCCTTTTTGCAGGAACTTATTATATAGTGGTACAAAGCAACTATTTTTGGTAGTATCAGCTTAGGTGTGTATCCTTGGCATATCACTTTTCTCACAGTTATCTTAACCCATTAATTCCCAAACTATTAAAAAGTTTAAACTCTACATAATCATTGGGCAATTTTTGATTAATGAATAAAACATACCATTTTAGAAAAAAAAATTTTTTTTCTCGTTTGTTTTTTATATAAAAGCATGTTCCCATTTGGGAACATTGAAATGACGAGGATAAGCAATTTTTTTGTGCGCTACAAAACACATGCAGAACGGTAAGTAGTAACGCTTGGTTGACCGTGTGCTAAACAAAGGCGTAGCCAGAAGGTGTATCACGGGCAGAACCTATAGCTCCCCTTTAATCTTAGACAGGTGGATTTTTGACCTGAAACTATCACTTTTTTCCCTCAAACTCAACAGCTTCAAAGTACGAATCATGTTGCTTAATCTTTTTAATCGAAAATCATTGCTAGGCCAGCAAAGTTAAGTACAGTGATTTCCGACTACAGTGCTATAAGCAAATTACAACAAAGAACAGAACAAACAACAACAAACGGACTAAACCCAAAGTTGAATCCGATAACAAAAGTTCATTCATCTGAATTACAAAATGTTGCGAAAAGTTCTTTGCAGTTCTCATTATTTATGAAACTCATCTGCGCAGTGAGTGTGAAGTAGAACATCGCAAAGTTTACACATGCTACGTGTGTGTTTTTTTTGCAATGCTTACATCATCGACCTTCTACTAGCTGGAGCACAAACGTGCAACTTGCCCGTTAGCCTTACCCTGTCAACAGGCATTCTACTTGGTCCTGGTCGAAGTGGTTTATCATGAAGTCTGGCCATCAATGTTCGCACAACATCTCTTCTGAATTGCAAATGGGGCATAGTTCCACCAATTTCCCTGTGCAATCGCCAAGCTGCAACCACTAACATGTTTATAAAATTGGAAAAAAGGCACCACCACCACTTCTTACTTCGTAGACGTGGCTGATAATCACTAAGAAACCGATCAAGGAAATCGACTCCTCCCATGAATTTATTGTAGTTTGCAACCATCTGTGGTTGTGGAATCTGAACACACGTTTTTTGATGCACTCCATCTTCGAACCATGCTTGTAGGCTCCGCCTCTGTGAAATTGCTTACGACACACACTGGTTTGTTGTCGTTCCATTGGCATAGAGCAATCATACCATCGCCAAAAGCTTCGAATGTTCCACGCTCCTGTTTTTTCATAGCTGCAGGAGAAGTAAAAGGGCAATTTTGTGTCCTATTTTGTCGAATCGTGCCTGTGCATTTCAATTGTCCCATTGCAAGATCTCTGCAAAGAATAGTAGAGCTAAAAAAATTGTCAAAATAAACTGCGTGACTGCGTTTGTTTTTGAGCACATCAGTGAGAGTGTTCACAACTCTTTCCCCTAGTGGCTGGTCTGATGAGCCATCTTTGCCACTATAAACTTGAAAAGAGAACGGGTATCCTTGAGAAGACGCTAAAAACCAAACTTTCATTCCAAATTTAATAGGTTTGTTTCGCATAAACATTTTTGTGGAAAAATGTCCACTGTACGGCACCATTTGTTCATCAATTGACAAGTTTTGAGAAAATACTCCAAACTGTGTAAAGTTTCTGTTCAACAAATCCAAGTACTTTCTGATTTTTGCTAATTTATCGTCCTAACCAAATTATTGTTATCAGCAAGATGGAGATATCTTTCTATCTCTTGGAACCTGTGGCGGGACATTTTTTTCTTTACTAAATTTACACCGACATCTTCATCATTTGGCTAATATAACCGTTCTTGAGGCAAGGAATTGTAGCCACTAAGAAGCACTATGTCTTAAAAAACATCCAAATCTGCTACCGAAAGCGAAAAAGAATGATTGAGTTTTTGCTTTGCATATCTTTCGGATTCCATAGTAATGAGAGAATAAACATCTTCGTCAAAATACAGTTTGAACAAATCATAAGGTGCTAGGTAAAGTATCTCCGGATGCGCCTCTTCTAGTGGCTCAAAATGTCTTCAGGAAAAGCGTTTTCCAATTTTTTGTTTTGTTTCCATCTATTTTTTCAACTTTTCTTCGTTTTTGTTTTTTTACGGTAGTTGGAATTGCTTGCTGTTGGTCGCTTTCCAAGCTCGGATGAAAACTTCTACCTCCCCCGCTACTTCTTCTATAACACGAGTTTCCCTTAAATTTTCATCATCATTTTCTACGTCAGTGACGTCACCCTTATGTTCTGGCGGGAGTACCACCAACTTCGTATCCTCGTGATCACTCAAGTCATCCAGCACATCAATTGCTTCTACAACTGTTAGAAAACGTTTTGACATTTTTCGTAGCTAACAGTATAAGTGACTATTAACTTTTCTGAATGATTTCGAAAAAAATAATTGTTTGAACTGCCTATACACTGCCTTGGGATATATTTAGAATATAGTCTGAGGGCAGTGTCTAGGTCCTAATATTATGAAGACGTTTGAAGATAAAGTTTATCTGGCTTATAAAAGAGATGTTTTACTAATTTTACATTGAGCAATGTTGTAAATATAGCTTGCTATATTTGACAAGAATTATGAAAATAACACACTAAACGGTACAGCTGAGACTTCATAATATAAGTAATATGTGCAACAGCATGCTCTTACTGCGACAGCATGGGCTTTTAGTAGAATAAATAGATCAGGCGAAATGAAAATCATTTTGCGGTTTACGAAGAATTTCATTCCTTTCAACATTCATAGTTTGCAAAGCTTTTTAATTTTACAACGTTGATAACAGGCTGTCATTTAACTGTTTCAGATGAATGCGAACAGAAACAATTTATCTTTATTTATTATACCTTATAGGAAACGGCCACCCTTTACTGCAAACAAAATAAAACATTTTCATCAAAGCAATGCTCTTTTTGAAATCTTGATGTAGCTTACTCACGTGTACCCAATGTTCCCATATGGGAACATCATAAAGAAAACATCAAAAAAGTCTCCCCCTTAAAATTTTTCAATGAAAGCGAAACTACGGGTGCAGCAACACAAAAGTGTAAGCTTTGAAACTAAAACTAATATGTTTTTTGTACCTTTTGTTTTGCTGAATTTTGCTATTACTCGTTAACCTAATAATTACTGATGTACCGTTTTTTGATATATGCTTATTTGGCTTTAAGATAATTTAGTTTGGTAAAATGCAACTATATGAGCTCGCTCGCTGTGGAACTTTATTTTTGAGATTTTTCATGTACGATTGAAAATTTATATACAATGGTTCAAAATAAAAACTAGCTGATAAACTTCATTTCAAAACAAGTCGAAAACGCTTCTAAAACAATTAATCTTCGTTGCTCAAGTGTGAGAATTCTCTCTTAAGAACAAACTATGCAATAACACTTGTTTCATTGGAATATTTTTGTGGGTTTGTCCAATACTTATTTGGTTATCTAATGCAATTTGTTTTTGTAAAATGATTTATTTCTTTTTTGATTGTAATTACATCTTGGTTTACCAAGTTACCTAGGTCAGGTGACAGTGAAGGTATTATTTGGTCTTCAAGTCTAGCTGCCACCTGCCCAAGCCCACTTGTCTACCACATACAGTGGAGGCTTCACGATTATACCTTATCCAGAAGTACTGTAGATTTCTGTTCCTATAGTACACTTTTTGAAAAATCTAGGTAATATATTCACTTTTAAATGCTTTTGAATTAAGGTTTGTATAAAGATAAACAGCTTTTTAGTTTTTTTTAAGACCTTTTTTACACTAATTCGTCGATTATCCCTTACTTGTTAACAATGGTTGCCCTCGTAGCACTTCTTGCAATCAATTTAGTTGCTTTTGTGGCTTGAATGGTTCATCATCAGCAAGCATTCCGTTGATTTTATCAAAAAGTTGTACAGGTATATTAAGATTGCTGAATGTTATATAAATCGAGTTGACTTTGTTTTCAGCAAAAATATTTACTGTTGATGTTCAAAAATACTTCAATATCGAGCAAAAAAGAGCCGCAACTTGAGCTAACATTTTACTTCTCTTGTGATCATTGGCATAGGTGGGCACAAATCGCTAATCCGCTACTTAGCGGAGCTAACATTTTCATTACCGGATTAGCGGTTCCGCTAACGTTCAAAAAATATTAGCAGTATGGTTATCGAGGCTAGTTTTTTTTAGCCAATCCGCTAATCCGCTGGCAAAAAATAGTTGCCCCCGCGGTTTCAATAAACCAATGTCTAAAATTTACCACATTTGGCCGTTTGTGCTTGGCAGAAAGATATGTACTTCAAGCAGGCGCGTAGCCAGGATTTGGAAAAGGGGGGGGGGGGGGCTATTTTGAAAGAGTGAGAAGTTTGCAAACGACCTTGATCCGAATTTTCATTGATCTTGAATCAGTTTTACACGGTTTCAATTTTGAGACTGGTTTTTCGGCCGAAATCCGAAATTCAAAGGTTTTTTCCGCCCAAAATCAGGTGGTCTCCAAAAAAAAAAAAAAAAAAAAGGTCTTCACCGATTTTGAGACTGATTTTTCCGCCCAAATCGGAAATTCAAACGTTTGAGGGGGGGCTGTTTTCGTATGGAGGGAGCTATTTTCAATTTTTCACAAAAAATCGGCCAAAAAACCACCAAAAAGGTGCGATTTTTCATACTTCACAAGCCAATGGGGGGGGCTCGAGCCCCCCCGCCCCCCTGGCTACGCTACTGACTTCAAGTATACGGTTTAGGGCGTTTTTAGATAAGTACTTATTGCCAAAAATATCGTGCTTCGATATGGTAATGCTTTTCTAGCGTTGGTAATCACTCCAGTCTATGACATCATAATGCTGGCCTTGCGCAATTACGAGCCAATACGAGGTCAAAATTTTGAAACCAGCATTTCGAAAAAGCACTATTAAAATTGTTCATGCCATATCGAACTTCAGTTAGTTTGTGTTTGACAGCTGGCTGCCGCTCCCCACGGAATGTCAATTCAGCAGAAAGCCTTTCGATTTTTCATGCATAGCGAGCATATAGAAAGAGGGAGCAGGAAGATTAAAATATTGTTTCTGAAAGAAAAGGTGCAGTTAAAGCAAGCTACAGTGCGTTGCCGGATTGCCTAGGTTTCGGAGGCCGAGCAGTAGGCTATACTCGTTGTGGTGACTGCTTAGCAGCAGAGGTGGAGTCGAGGACACAAGGCTCGAGGCCAAGGCCAAGAACACTCAAAGAAGCCAAGGCCAAGAACTGCCCTTCCGAGGATAGACCCTCTCCAGGCCAAGGACAGGAATGCTCGAGGCTAAGGCCAAGGACACAGGCGCAAGTGTTCTCCAAAAAAAAAGGTCTTCTAAAAATTTTTTCAGGTGGAAAAAGTCTTCAAATATTTTTTCAGGCGAAAAAGGTCGTAAAATTTTTTTTGGGCGATCTCCAATTGAGGAAAACAAGAAAAGGTCTTCGCAAATTTTCTGCGAGATTTCTGGCGCTTTCCAACAAAATTTCAACCGTTCAAAAAAAAATTCCGTCCTCGAACCGAGGACAGGGAAATTTTGGAGAACTTTAGGCTTCGAGGCAAAGGCTAAGGACTTGATCTTCGAGGCCAAGGCCAAAACTTCAAAATGTATCCTCGAGGAATTTCTCGAGGCCAAGGACGTCGTCGAGGACTCCACCTCTGATATGCACCCTATGCAGGCGCGTAGCCAGGATTTGGAAAAGGGAGGGGCTATTTTGAAAGAGTGAGAAAAGTGCAAACGTCCTTGACCCGAATTTTCATTGTTCTTGAATCAGTTTCACACGATATGTCCGAAAATTGAGACGAAATTTCTCGGAAAGCTCGGAAATTCAAAGGTTTTTTCCGCCCATTATCAGGTGGTCTCCAAAAAAAAAAAAAGGTCTTCACTGAAATTGAGACTGATTTTTCGGCTAGTTTTGAAAATTCAAACGTTTGAGGGGGGGCTGTTTTCCTATGGGGGGGCTATTTTCAATTTTTCACAAAAAATCGGCCTCAAAAGCACCAAAAACGTACGATTTTGCATACTTCACAAGCCAATGGGGGGGGCTCGAGCCCCCCCGCCCCCCCTGGCTACGCTACTGACCCTATGTTGACGTGTTTTTTGTTTATATCTGGGGCGACATGACAGACGTGCTAGCGAGCTCGTAAAGGCCATTCTCGCTCGCTAAAAAGCGCCAACGAGCAAAAAATCTTCGTAGACTAACTGCCATTTCTGAGCGGTCTCGCCCAACACACGATAAAACGGCTCGCTCGAATTTCTTTGTGAGATGTTTGTAACTTGTGTTAGTACGTAATAAATACCTCATTGTGACGTCAAATGCATTTCTACTTCAAAATAATGCGTTCAAGCGTATTGTATGTACTGCATTGTTATGGAAAAAGATACTTTAAGCTATGCGTGATTATTCTATGCAAGCAAATTCTTCAACTGATAACAGTTAGTAAATGAACGACAGAATTTAATTATATTTTTGGATCAATGTAAAACAAGAACAACTTTTTCCATACAATAATTTTTTAAATGAAGTAAAGCGCCCTTGAGGTTGTTGGTGGGTAAACTCATATGTTAACAGCAACTTTAGGTCTTAAGGTTTCAAAATTTTTCAAAAGTGAGCAAGTCGAAGTACAATTCCTTTTTGGAACAGGTAAATCTTGAGTTTAGACTGGCTGTTTTTAATTTTTTGCCAATACTCAGTCTCATTTGTTCTTGATTTCGTAAAAATTTTGAGAGCATCGATGTCAATTTCAGCGGGCATGTTTGAAACACTGTTTAATTCCTATAGCTCTGTCTGCTTAAGACTTTAAGTGAAGGCTTTTTTTCTTGCTTTTGCAGCATCGTAAAATTGCAAAAGCAAAAAAGCAAGGTTTTTTCAAGTTGAACAACTGCCTAAAAAATTTCTCAATTGCTTGCGCAGAGCAACAGAGCTTTATAACCTTGAATAGTTGCAATTTTACTTGCAAACACTAGAAAATCACTGAAATTTTATCGTTTTGAATCAGCACGAATTTTAGTTTCTTTGATTAGTTTGAATTTTTTTTTTGTGGTTTGTTTTGCTGCCGAGGCTGGCAGTGTTTTTAATTTTTTCTTAAATTTTGAGCATAAATGAGCCTCATGTTTTAGAAAATCGTTCTTATAAAAGGAGTGTGTCACTATTTTTGTCAACTTGCACTACTTAGCATTTCTTTGTCAATCGAAACAGCAAATGGTTCACAATGCAATTCGCTTTTGTTTTAGCAGTCTAATAGCAAACATGGCGACGATTTGAATTAATTTTCAGCAAAAATTCGCATGAGTTAGAAATTTTCAACATTTTACCATTAAATTTCTGAACCAAAAAGATTTCTCGCACGCTTAAAGAGTGCTTCAAGATCCTCTTTAAGTTGGCGAGGAAAATGTGATGTTTTTTTACTCGAACTGCTTTGCGCAATCGCTTGAAGAAATTTAGCAAAAAAGAATGACGTAACGGATTTTGCAAGGCTTTACATACACGTGCAAAAATGACCTCTTACGTTTAGCGAGTATTTCGTTCGTTAGCGCCTCTTAAAAAAAAACTCGTTATTAAAGCGAACGAGGAAATTTCTGTCATGTGCTCCCTGATTCGTATTATATCAAAAGATAAGCTTAAAGAAGCGTTTCTTAAAAAGGTGAATGGTTCAACCCAGGGTTAATTAAATTTTTGTGAGGGTGAACCAGTATAAAGGGGTGAACCAAAATAAATTGGAAACCGGTGAGCAGGGTGTTGGAGCCGGAGCCCTAGAGCAGTCCATTTTTACCGGAACTGGAGCTCACATTTAAATTCAGCTGGAGATGGAGCCGGAGCAACGTTACTCTAGGATTGCTCCCAGCAGTGGCGTAGCAGCCACTTGGCGATTCTGGCTCTGCGCCAGGGGCTGCAGGCTACAAGGGGGCGGTAAAATGAGGCTTCACAGAACACACAGCAAGCAAAAATAAAAAAAGTAAAACAAGAAAATGATTTACAAAGAGGCAGCTAGTAAACATCAAAAACTTAAAGTTTGAGTAGCTTTTTGTTTGGTGGGGTATTCAGGCAGCATTTAAACTGTAAAATGTTGCAAAGGTGGACGATGTTTTCGCAGTTGAGCCTAGACGCAATCGGAGTGCGGCAGCAATCCGGATGAAAACCAAAAAGAAAAAAAAAGGTCTTCGCCGAAATTAGTCCGGAATTTTGCGATTTTGCGACCAAAATCAAGTGTAGACCATAAAAAAAGGTCTTCGCCTCAAATTGGTACTGACTTCGGCCGGAGTTTTGTAATGATGGACATTACCCGCCATTTTTTGTCAAAATTTCCAGGAATGTTTCTTTTGGTGAGGAATAAAATCTCAATGAGGAGACGCTAAATCTCGATTGGAGGTCGCCGACGCGTTCCTCCGCGTCTCCTCTACAAGTTATGCGCTGGATACAGGCCCAGCGCCATTGGGGGCATTTCGTAGCCGTGTCCCCCCAAATCACTGCTTGTACCCCTCCAAGCGAGAAATGTGCCCCCCAAGCGAGGATTGTGCCCCAAAGCAAAGTAATAGGTCCGGTACCACAGAAGGGAATTTTGGGCCTGTGCCCCCCCCCAAGTGCAGTTTGTGCCCCACAAGCTTGAGTAAACTTTCGTTTTAGGACAAAAACAAGAGTGAACGTCATGACGAAGACTTAGATTTCGCAACGAGGACCTTTTTTTTGTCTTCACTCCTGAATTCCGGGGAAAAATTATGACAAAAACCTAAATTTCGAGACGAAGATCTTTTGTTGTTTTTTTTTTTTTTTGGTCTTCACCCCTGAATCTGTGGGCAAAGACCGAGATCACTAGATCCCGTCGTGCCCCCCAGGCGAAGATCGTGCCCCCCGCGGCCCCAAAAGGAGGCAACATGCCCGGACACACGCAGCGTAATTTGGGCGTAATCTCTGTCTCAGCAGTCAGCACTCTACAGTACTTTCTGTTATCAGATCTTGGGTGCAGTAAAGCTGAGATATTGATGTATATTATTGGTTTAGCACTAAGTCCGACATAGTGTCGGCTGTTGACTGGCGCTAAAGATTCAATTTTGTTTGGGCAAGATGGGTTTTCTATGCCAGCATCATAATTTTAGCTAGGCGCTAATTTAGGATTTAAACCTCAAGGCAGACTACCAATGTGTCCTGGGAAAAGACTTTTCCGGTTTAAAAATGCGATTTCTAGATTATGCAGCTCAGTGGCGTACGCAGGATTTTTCAATGGGGGGGGGGGGGGTTTCAAAAGTGACATCAAAAATTTGTTCGCGATCTATACTTTGGCAAATAAATAACTTAGTGTAATGTAGCAAGATGGAATCCAAGTCACACAGTGCGTAATGCAAATAAAACTTTTCAAACAAAAAGCAATTAAGCATTAAACATATATCTATAGTTAACATCATACGTTTTGCAACTGAACGATGAAGAAAAAATTGTTTAAAACAAAAGCTACGAAAACTCATATAATTATAAACAGTGCAAAGCGTGGCAGGCGCGTAGCCAGAAATTCGCAATGGGGGCTGTTTTGGGGGTCTGGGGGCGGAGCCCCCAGCGCTTGAAAATTTTGCATTTATTTTCAAAAATAACTTAATTTTAGGGCTATATTGACGAAAAATAATGCTTTTAAAACGTGGCATAGAAATTGGTAGTGCAAACCTGATTAAACTGTTTGCACAAATGGGCTATGTGGAAGGTGGCTCACGGTAAAATTTTAGCTCTCTTGTTTACATACTGGTAAACCATAAAATCGTATAGTTCAAGAAAACTCACACAGAGTAATCTATTTCGTCTATATTTTACAGAGAAAAATAAATGGAGGGGGGAAGCGGGGGGCTAAGGAAAAAAATTTTAAGACAAGTGATTGGTAATTAACTAATACTAAGTAGGCCCCACCCATCCCCCCCCACCCTCCTATTCCTTAGTTTATAATATGGTTGTTGATGAAATCTATGTTTAGCATTTTTTAAACTAGCGATCAAATTTGATTGCTTGATTTTGGCCATTTTTCAAAGTTTTTATTGGTTTGTGGGTTTTATTTTTGACAAACTAGCCCCAACCCCCCTAAATTTATGTTTCAAGAGATGTTTTAAATCACTATTTAGTCCATTCCAGAGCAAAAATCAATCTCAGAAGTGCTAAAAAGTGTTATTTTCCTTATTCTGAATTTTGGTTGATAAGCTAATGATGGGGGGGAGGCTATAACCCCCCCCCCCTACACTACTGAAAGTTACTATGACTCGTAACACGACATTCCAGGTTTTCAGTATTACACTTAGTCACTTAAAATGTTGCATTAAATAACAAAAAAATTATTTACTATAATTAAATATTTTGTATCAATATGAGAGTAAAGAAAGAGCTTGTTTGTTTTGCGCAATAAAACGATATTTCGAATAATGTACGTCGGATCAATAGGGAGGATGGTTTAAACCCCCATCCCCCTGTGTACGCCTTTGCGCATAAGTGAGCTATGTGGGCGGTGGCTAATGGTTACATTCCAGTCCTCTAATTTACAAGCCGGTAAATCACAAAATCATGATTTGAAAAAACTCACTAGCATTTGTATTTTGTAGTTTATAGAGGGAGACAGATGGGGATGAGGGGCTAATAGAATGAGATTTGATTGGATTAATAATTAACTAGTACTGAGTAATTAACTAATACTGAAACCCATCCCATATTTTTGATGAAGCAATGTTAAGCATTTTTAGCGGTTAAATTTGCTAATTTTGGCAATTTTTTGAAGTTGTTACTGATTTATAAGTTATATCTTTGACAAATTAACCCCCCGAAGAAACTCTAAATGTTTTAAAAGTTGCTTTAAATCATGTTGAAGTCCATGTCATTGCAAAAAAACAGGCTCAGAAGTGCTAAAAACGTGATATTTTCTTCATTGTGCATTTTAGTCGACAGACCAATGGGGGGGGGGGGGTTGAACCCCCAAACTCCCCTTGCGTACGCCCTTGATGCAGCTAGTCTGACTAGTGGTTTTTGTTTGTTTAGATTGCTTGGACGTAAACTATTTCAAAATTTGCTAAGTCATAAATGCTAAGTCATAAAATGGCCTTGTAAAAAGTTTAAAAGGAGCTTTGTTAGTTAAAACTAAAATCAACTATTCTAATTGTAACCATTTGCGCTGCATCTAATAAGATTGATTGTTGTTCTCTTATCAAACGCTATTGCGATGAAAAGATTTTTTCTCCTAAATGAATGGGTCATCTGTAAAAAAAAACTTTGCCTTTATGATTAAATTGCCACATTTAACTCTCGTATTATTTAATTACTGCTTACTCTAGTATTAGCTACTGCTAAGTTCCTTAATGTCAAGAAATTGTGTGCTGTATTTTGGTTCATAGGCGTAGCCTGACGGCCCCTGTCCTCCACCACTACCAATTAAAATGCCAGTAATCATAAAAATGTGACAAAAAAACCTAATTGTTTTTTCACTGTCAGTTTCCTCAAAGATCAAGTGCCAAGAAAAATTTGCTATTTTGGTTTTAATTGCTACGTCAAAAAATTTCTTCACCAACAATATTTCGAGTTTTGTAGTTGTTAAAAAGTCGTTTTGATGTAGAAAAAGCTCAAAACAGCGATTTGGATCTATAAAGTGAATGACGTCATATACGAACTATAGCCTTCTCGTAGGTTTACCATCATCAACATGGGTGGGCATTTGTGTTCCTCAGTAGTCAGCTATTCGCTTTTTAGCTGTTAAGTGTGATAGATGTAACGAAATGTCTTTGTGTGCGTTCATATGCTGATGATGTGCAGTGTTATTTTTCTTTTGATAGGGATTCTTCTGTAGACATGATTAAAAACAAAATTCAAGCACTCAAGTGTGCCTGCATGGCCTGCATGGCTATGTTTGTACATATTTGAAAAAATTATTCAACTCTCATTCTGTTTCGGCAAGCTAAACCTTGCGTGTTAATGATGATAATTGGCTGCTTCAAACGGTAACTAGCTTAAACTTTCCTAGATCCCAGTCTATGTTTTTGTATGCATCACCCAAGGTATGGAATTCGTTACCACTATCTTTGCGTGAAATTGAAACTTTGTACTTTTTCAAGCAACGTCTAAAAGCATATTATTTGAATTTAACCTTTGAAGATATTACCAATGTGTGTAATGCAGGCGCGTAGCCAGAAATTCGCAATGGGGGCTGTTTTGGGGGTCTGGGGGCGGACCTCCCAGCGCTTGAAAATTTTGCATTTTTTTGCAAAAATAACTTACGTAATTTTAAGGATATTTTGATATAAAATAATGCTTTTAAAACGTGGCATAGAAATTGGCAGTGCACACCTGATTAAACTGTTTACGTAAATGGGCTATGTGGGAGGTGCTTTAATGGTAAAATTTTAGCTCTTTTGTTTACATGCAGGTAAATTATAAAATCTTATAGTTCAAGAAAACTCACACGAAGTAACCTATTTCGTTGACATTTTGTAGAGAAAAATAATTAGGATGGGAAGGGAAGGGACTAATGAAAAAATTTTTGAGGCAAGTGATTGGTAATTAAGTATTACTGAATAGCCCCCCCCCCCCCCCCCCCCTATTCCTAAGTTTGGAATATCTTTCTTGATGAAACCTATGTTTCGCATTTTTACAATAGCGATAAAATTTGATTGCTTATTTTTGGCCATTTTTCAATGCTTTTAATGATTTGTGAGTTTTATTTTTGACAAATTAGCCCCCTTTTCCTAAATTTATGCTTTAAAAGATGCTGTAAACAGGGGTGCTGAAACCCCGGGGGGATGGAGGGATATATCCCCCCCATTAATTTGACTGTATCCTCCCCAATAATTTGAGTATGGTCTACAACCGTATCCCCCCCAATAATTTGACTTTGGCCTGCATCTGAGCGCTGGTCTTCACTTGAATTCCAGGAGAAAAAGGCTTCCAATTTTGGTGAAGACCTTTTTTTTGGTCTTCACTTGAATTCAGGGAAAAAAAAGTCTTCCAATTATGGTGAAGACCTTTTTTTTTGATATTCACTTAATTTGCTTATCTGAAAAAAATTGTGGTCGAGGTTCATCCCCCAATGTTGAAAACAAGGCAAAACTGGGGTAAAATTGCAAATTATCCCCCTAATGCTCAACAAAGATCGGCACCCCTGGCTGTAAATCACTTTTTAGTCCATTCCAGTCCAAAAAACACAGAAGTGCTAAAAACGTGGTATTTTCCTTATTCTGCATTTTGGTCGACAGGCCAATTAGAGGGGCTACAGCCCCCTCCCCTCCGCCCCCACTGGCTACGCTACTGGTTTCATGCCAGTATTTTGCTGCTTATTGCTGTAGAATTAGTACGTCTGTGGTGTATTAATTTTATTTCTGTAAAGCTATTTGAATGTTACCATGGCCCCTTAGTCAGATGCGTTGACACTTGTTGGTGTTATCTCAAGGGGGATATAAATTGCAATTATTATTATTACTATTGCAGTTCAGTTCAAAGGGAGCAACAGTACAAAACTGTTGAAGCTAAGACTAGGTTATTGAAAATTATATTATATTTCTTTGCCTTAGTCCTATTTGTTCAGAGTTCATCATGGTTTACAAAACATTTAGTATCCTAGGCTAAAAGCTAACCACTGACCTAGTGACCAGTATTAGTAACTGACAGAGCTGGCCAAATACTCAAGTTGGTCCCTAATCAGTAACCGCAACCAGTTCAGGTAATCCACGAACCTACTCGGCAGAAATAGCAGATGCAGTAACCGCTACCTTAAATTTACTGTATGAACTCGCCCAACAAACAGTTTTGATTAATAAAACTGAGCAAGAAATACGATTTCTTGTATATCACTGCTACTAACTAAGCTTATTAATTTATTGACAACTGCTACCATAAATTTACTGTATGGACTCACACAACCAACAGTTCTGATTAATAAATTTGGCAAGGAATTCGTTTTCTCGAGTAACAACTGCTACTAAGCTTATTACCTGGATTGTGAATAGGTAATTTCTATAGCGCGGAAACACACTCCCACTGTTTACACAGAATGTAGTTTTGACAGTTAGTTCGAGGATGACGTCATTCGACGGCTAGACAAGTTTTGCGTATTGCGCTTTTCAAAGCTTAATAACTCCGCCAATCTGGCATAAAATTTTGCTAAATTTTCAAAACTTCTTAGTTTACGCGTATGCTATGTAACAATAACCAGAAAATTTGTGGAGCATTTTTCTTGTCGCTTGATCTTTAAGCATTTTCCGCGAGCAACATACAAACGTACAGCAGTAATTAACAATAATATTGACGACCAGGGGCCTGGGCCCCTTTGATTCAATTTTTGCCAACCAACTTATAAGTGCAACCCTGGTTAAATTAAGGGTTTTGTCTTAAAAGCTGCAATCTCAGGCCCTCATCTAACCTTTTTATGGACGTAATGCAATAACAAGGAGCGGGTTTACCATATGGCACAGTGCCAGGGGCCCCGTGCTCAAATGGTGAGACTTTTTTTTGGCCTTCACCAATATTTGGCAAGAAGATTTTGTGAAAATGTCCAAAGTGCCGGGGGCTCTGAGCAATTTAAATTCGGCTCGGTCCGGTCAATAACATAATTAATAAGCGTAACCATCTATTGCAATATTTTTCAATAACAATTCACCTCTACTTTGCCGGTTTTTACGCGACAATATACTTTTCAAAAAAAATTAGCTAGGAGAAATGCTCATTGATCAAGTTATTGAATTTGAATTGAGGGAGCCTGGGCCCTCTGGTCGTACATGTGCTTATACAACTGGTTATTTTCATGACATGACAAAACAAAAATCTCTAACAAATATCATCGAGTGGATTATTTTACTATTTACAGCTAAAATGTTGCTGGAGGCAATGTATCTTACGTACAAAATTTAACCCCAAAGTGCAAGATTTTAAACGTGTTTGGGACTTAAATTGGACGTAAATGGAGGATTGAACAATTTAATTTTTTGAATTGACTTTCAAATGTTAAAAATCTAGTGCTTTCAAATGGCTCTGAACATACGCGGAATGTGATCCAATGGCATTGAAATAGCTTGTTTTTCCAAAAAATCGCTCAATTCCAAAAGCCCATCGGTGATACATTTGAGTTACACTAGTTTACCCTACACATCTCCCAATTAAGAATTTTCACTGTTAACTTTGGTAAATCATACTACGGCTACTGGTCATCCATTCTACGATATCTTCGTACCACAAAAAGTTCCTCTTTCGAAAGTTTCTGACGACGTCATTGCATGAGATTTGTGGTTCTCCTAATCAAAAATCCTGGCTTCGCCTATGTTTTGGTTGTTGTGTTTTTGAGCAACTTTAGTTTGAAATTTATTTTAATTGATAAAACTGTATGTGGGCTATAATGACAACGTAAAACTAAAACTCTATACTAGTCTGAATAACCTCGAAGCTGGAGCGGAGCAGTTCTTTTTAATCAGCTCCGGAGCTGGAGCCGGAGCAATGACAGGATAGCGAAAAGCTCCGGAGCAGGAGCTGGAGCACTTTCAAAATTTGCCCTGCTCGAACACCCTGCTGGTGAGTTAATGTAAGTAGCAGTGGTAAAACGCTGTTTGCTAAAAGCTAATGTCTCGGAGAAGCAATTTGTACATAGATAGTTTAAAAATTGAACTATTTTTATTAAGAATTTATTCAAAATCTTCGAGCCTAAGTATCTCGCCCTCATTCCCCTAGCTTTTTGAAATTATTTGGAATAATCAATGAATTTTTTTCATCAGAGCAGGATGAAATGAGGAGCTCTTGGTGAACGGAACCGAAGAAGTTAAATAAGCATTGGCTTTAGGGATACTTGAACTTAATAACGTGTTGAACTTAAAAACTGCTGAGCTTTGAGTGCCAATACTTCATTCAAGGCCGTCAAAATCTTATTGAACAAAAAATGATGCAACACCTAGAGGTGATTCTTTATGCTTTGGGAGCAGTTTAATACGTAATAAAAAAATGACAATTTGTGTGCGAAAATTAAGTTTTATTAAAAACAAAAACATCGAACTGGCTACTACCACAATGATGTATTTTTTTGTATTTTTGTATAGCAAACATATCTGCATTTGTTTGGTTTTTCAAAAAGATTTTAATGTATCGGAAACCTGTTTACGAGTCGCCATTCACGAGGCGTTATTGCAATGCAATTTCTTAGTATTTTTCTCCTCAAAATTGTTCGATAGGCGGCGGAAGAATGAATTAGTGTATAACAGTACTGCGACTTGAGATTGTCAAGTTGACAGTTTTCAAAAAAGAGTTCCCTGCACAACTAAGTGAGAATACATCATGCAGTCAATGTAGACTAAATTAAACAGAGTACGGACACAAATACGGGTCTAGCTACTGGTGCTATTTCTTGTACTGTTAATTGCAGAGATGGGCACGCGCTACTTCAAAAGTAGCGACGATACTTTTTAAGGCAAGTAGCGGTGGCGGCGCTACTTTTGAAGTAGCGCGTGCCCATCTCTTTTGAAGTACCGCTACTTTTGAAGTACAGAAGAAGGCGGCGCTACTTTTGAAGTATCGCTACTCGTCTTTAAAAGTAGCGCGCTACCGCTACTTTACAACAAAAGTAGCGGTGCTACCCGCTACTTTGAACAACGTTTAAATTTTTTTTTGCAGTTACTTATTAGTAATTGAGTATATACTGGGATAATTAGGATGATAAATTAGATTGTCATCGACTGTTTTGAGAACAGCATAGCTGAAAAACTATACATTTTTTGAAACCAGTATATTTTGGGATTGGGCTGACTGTTTTAAAATTTTTACGTACAGTATTTTTAACCTCATTTGCTCTTAACCATAGTTGGAGTATAAAGTGACATAAATTTCATTAAGTTTAAAGTGGCATATCTATTTTTGTTTAGTTAAAAGTTAACTTTTGTTTTAAATTAGATCATTATTATTTACAACCCATCAGTGGTCGAGTAAATAGAGCGTCTTCTGCTGAAGCGGTATAGACTCGGGTTCGATTCCCGGTCGAGTCAAACCAAAGACTATAAAAGTATTTAATTATATATATATAATTCACAGCTTCCGTGCTTGACGTTCAGCAAGAAAAGGGACAGTGTGAAGCCTCCACCGAGTGTGGTAAACAGGTGGGCAGGTGGCGGCTTGACTCGAAGACCGAAAGGTCCCTTTGCTGTCTCCTGGCCAAGGCAACTGGGCGAATAAAATGTAATTACAATTAGGCGTATACTGTTAGACAAATCTTTAAAATCAACAATGGCAATATAGAAAAGTTCAAGAGAACTCCATTGATAACGTACAAATGCGTTAAATCAGATAGTGCTCCTTAAATATTTTTTTCTGCTAAGGCTAGCTTTGGTCCAAATTTGTTTTTAAATTTTGAGCAAAACTGAATTTCGTGTTCTTATAAAAGTAATATCGTTCTTTCAAGAAAAAGTATTTAGTAAATTATTAATGACGTTTTTGTGATCAAAAACAGAGTGCTTGTATTATTTAGATCAGTGATTCTCAACCTTTTTTCAAAGCGACCCAAAGTTATTGAAAAAGTCAAATGTGTGACATTAAACGACCTTTATTTGCGGAATGTTAGGTGAAGACCAAAAAAAAGGTCTTCGCTTCAGGAATCCACAAACTTCCGCGGATTTGATCAAACTCGTGTACCACAAGGCTTTGTTTACCGCGGGTTTTAAGTTGAAGACCAAAAAAGACGTCTTCACTTCGGGAATCCACATATTTCAGCGGGCTTACTGAGTCATTTTTTATTATTGCGTTATGGCTATATGCATATTTCACCCTTTGTAAATGTCTGCAAAAAAGAAACCAGCCGACCCAAAAGAATTTTCAGGCAACCCAACTTTGGGTTGCGACCCATAGGTTGAGAACCATAAATTTAGATTGCTCAAGTTACAATTATGCTTCGTATTTTTCACTAATAATATTTATTTTTCAAACAAAAACAAACGCAAACACTAAATCAACTCTGAACATTGCTATGCAAACAAACAAAACAAAATTGCTTGACGGCAACTACAAATCACAGCAACAGAACTCCGCAAAAATGTTTTCAAAGTTTATTTTTTGTTTTGATCTTCTACTAAAATAGACCTTGGTTATTTTTTGGTTAAAATTGACGCAAAAAGGTACCACATTTCGATGAAGACCTTTTTTTGGTCTTTACCTAAAATTAACAAAAAAAGTTACTGCATTTCATTGTTTTCAAACCGCACCCCCCAGAAAAACCTTTTTTGAGCCCACTCCTCACAAGCACACTACTCTGGCTCCGGGCCAGCCTCTAACTGTCTAATGCGGCCTAAACAAGCGCAAGTCTCTACTCCAAAGTTGTAAGTCGGGCCGGGCTTTTCGGGTCGGGTTCGGGCCTAAAGTTGACAAAAATTTCGGGCCTGAGAAGTACGTTTTGTCTTAGATGCAGAAAAATATAATGAAAGTAACTTAGCAACATTGCTAAATTTTTCAGACCTAACTTAACGTTCGTTATTTTGGGCATGATTTGGGCTTCAAATTAGTTTTCGGGTTCGGGCCGGGTTCGGGCTTATATTTTCGGGTTCGGGCCTGAACTAGTCGGCCCATTTACAACTCTGCTCTATTCTGGTGCCTAACTATATTTTTGCTTTTTTTTTAGTTCGCTTTTTGCCAACAGACTGAGTATCACTTTATAATAATTAACCTATAGTATACGCTACTCCTATTCAGATACAGCTGCTACCGAACCACAACCATGAGGCCATAGTTTAGTTTAAACTTTAGATGATAGTGATCACTCGTACAAATCTATTGCTGGAAACAGCAAAAAGTAACAAATTCGTCATTACAACGGCACAAACAAAATTATTTCGGCATTCTCACCCGTACAAATAATTTTATGAACTAAATATAACAATTTACTAATGTATCTGTTTTTGATTTTATTAAACATATTACAATAAGCACTTGAAATAAGTAGCGGTAGCGGGATAGTTCATTTTCTAAAAGTAGCGGCGCTATCGCTATCCGCTACTTGGTTTCTACAGTAGTGGCGCTACCGCTACTACAGTAGCGCGCTACTGCCCACCTCTGGTTAATTGTATGTGCTCGGTCGCACGAATCTTCATTGACAGCCATACCAATAGATACGGTACGTTTAGTACGCAAATTCATGCAGCGTACCAATGTACCGTACCTGTACCATTACAAAAAACGCGTACCGTACAAGGGTACCGTAATTCTTAGCAAGAATTAAGGCGTATCGTACCGTACTGACATCCTTGCTCGTGCTCGAAGACCCAATTTCAATTTAATCTTTGCGTTTTTGTTTCATTAATTATTGGTTGTTCGCGATTCAGTGACTTATATAGAAAAAATTGTTTGTCATTGTCCAATCAGCGTCCAAGCCAAATTAGTGGAACCGCGTCGAAGCTGTTAATTAAGGCATCTACTAAAAGACGGTCCGTCTTTCAAGAATCGATACCTTTGTGTTAGAAGGTCTTTTGCATTATTTGATTTTTGAAACGACTGCAGGTTGCCAGCAGGCCACTTTGGTTTTGAATTTCTGGTTCTTGGGCGTTAGAAGCAGGCGATCTACCACGTGCTATCACTGCTCTATAACTGATTCAATCGTGCTTGGAGCCTGGGCAGATAGAAGTGACCAGCAAGGATGGAAGTAAACAGTGTGATTTTTTTGTGAAACGTGTTTAAGCTGCTTAACTAGAATAAATTGCGTTTTGCGTTCCCCTTCTTTTGGATTTTGAGTATTGACTGAGGGGAACAGTCACTTAACGTTAAAGAAAGGCCCAGCAATAGTCTTCACATCGAATCATAGACTACTTCGCATTATGTATTTTTGCTCATTTATTGTAACAATAAACTTTCTTCAAAAATTTATTAAATCAATTGTGCAGCTAATCCAAGGAAAGCAGGATTGGGGAAGTTGGACAAAGCTTAAGAATGGTTATATTTTGTTAGCCAACGAAACAATTTCTCATCAGTAGCTTACATTTTTTTTACCATCACTGCCTACAATTTCCAATTATAATCAAGACATCTCAGCTTTGATTTAGTTTGTTTCTTTTATGTTAGAAAATAGTGGTATACAAGTGTTTTATCCATGCCGGATTGTATTGGGCACAACACGGCGAGTAGGGTGATGATTTCATTTTTTCAATCAAACTGTTGCTTCTGATAGAATGCCGAATAAAGAAAATCCTTCTAGAGACTGTTTCCTTGAAACAGCTTAAGAGAAGGAAATAGCTTTGTGTTGCAGTTATGAATGATTCATACTGTGCACAGTAAATATGAAAACAGCATAATGCTCAGCAGCACCAACTGATTTAACAGTTTCATTTATGAAAAGATATAAATACTTTTGTTGCACAGACAGATTATCAACTTTCAAGAGTATCATTCGCTACAACTTGGCATATTCTGTAGAAGTGCATAATTTGGGTTGAGAATACAGTTAATCAGACTTGAATTAAGTCGGACACATCCTTACGGATGTGTCGCAGAACTGGGATGTAAGCCTACAAAATCATTACTGGTACTTTGTTAGTGATTATAACCTGAAACGAAAAAGACCAGCTGTTTTTGTTTTTTTAGAGTTCACTCAAGATTTTTTTAGGTCGCAGTCAGTTGCGCAAACAGGGGATAGGGTCTAAGGGGGCTTCAGCCCCGTTTAGCCAAGTCATTGAGAAAATATATCCCCCAAAAACAACCATTTAAGTGTTTTGGACTTAACCTTAAGTATAAAAGGGGCTAGGCAGTTCAATTGTTTCAATGACTTCTGAATTTTAGAAATTTACTGTAATTAATCATAAGGCTTCAAAAACGTGCGAAATGTGATTGAAATGGCGTTTAAATTTGCTATTTTTTGCCGCCCTCTGTGATACGATTGAGTTGCATTGGTTTGTTTAGCACGGGGCCTAAATTAGACAAATTTGGTGCAAAAAAGTTTACTTTTGGTTCAAGTCTCCCCTCTAAGCAAATTCGTGGTTGCGCTTCTGGTCCCATTCACTGCAGCAGATAGATTTTTAGAGCAATTATATGGGCCGCTAATAACCGCTACTAAGCTTATACGTCTCTTTTTTTAAACGTAAATTCAAAATTATGAAAATAGCGCATAATTTGTAGCGGTAAATTATCAGTTTTTATATGCAAAAGTTCAGTCTATTTTAGTGCTCCCCCCCCACTTTGGGCTAGTGCCCCCTCAGTTCGGTTGCTCTGGCGACGGCACTGTTATTAGCGAACTATTTTTTGTTACTGCACCACAATTTATCACAACTCATTAATGGTTTTATTTAGTCTTAATAGTCTGAAGCTATTTAAAGCAAAGAAGCAACTATACAATATAACTGCTTACTTTTTCTAGCCTAGCTTATTTCGGCTTCAAACCATTTTTCGGGCATGAGCTTAAACTAGTCAGGCGTTTACATTTTTTTTAGTTGAAAGCTTTTCTTAACGAGAAACAACGTTTACTGTAGATGATAAGCATAAACGTATGCAGCTGCTACTCTCACACTTGGGCGACTTTGATTGCGACTCCGCTGCGAATTATGCATTTTTCAGTTTTCTGAGTCTCTTCGCTGTGTCAAGAAAAAAATTTTAACCTGTTCAAAATCAAAGCACTGCACTGCTAACCACGGAGACTCCAGTGAAACGCTGGCAAATCCGCGGAGACTGCGCTGCAAATCATATCAGGTTTAAGGAGATACTGCTCGAAATCGATTTTATTGACGAAATGAGAACTACTTGAGGTAATGAAGAGGTGCCCCAAACTTTTTTCCACAATTTCCTTATTCGTGAAAATACGACTTATTCCGTTTGACTCCGTACCATTTGGCAACCCTGCATTTCATTTTATGGTTATTAGGGGTACAACTTTTTGACTTTTTTTTTTTCAAATCTACTTTCCTGTAGCACCAATCGATGAACTTTTGCTTATAACTGCCTGAAATGATATTTATTCTGTTAAGCTAACAAAAAAGATCATGCACAAATCACTTTGAAAAATTGGCCATTATGCCCTACCATCTACAAGAGGTGATTGGATTAACTTAATAAAATACGTTTATGATGTCACTATTATCTTCTTGAGGTTATGAAGAAGGTAATGGTGACATCATAAACCAATATTATTAACTTGAGACAAGTGTTAGCGCAAGTTTTCATTCAGCGAATGACATGGCTATGTTGTCAGCTTTCTTGCGAAGGCATTAAATTACCAAGCCCTAGTTACCCAAGCAAATTCTTAAGTCTCTCTTCAAGAAAGCAGCTGAAGTGAATCAGCATTTGATTAGCACATTCATCGCGAGAATGGTAGCTTACACTTTGTTCATAAACGAATATAAGGCATCAATTATCACGTTGTGGTTGTAAAAAATTAAATGTAAACCAAGTTGACTGACTTCAATTAAAGCTGTAATCATTGCAAAAAAGAATTCTAGGTCTGTAGGACGACAAATGTCAACACTGGATAGAAAACAAGGGTGGTCATATCGAAAAGAATGGGAGATCCAGACCCAAATGCCAGCACCATGTATTTGATCGTATTTTTTCCGTTGCCGTGAACGATGAGCTGCTTGGCTCAAACAAATCTCCTAACATTGATCATTTCTTTGCGAAGGAATAGGTAGGCAAAATTCTCTAACTTAAGGAAGCTTTCAGCAGTGGAAAACCTCAGATCTTTAAAACACAAGCGGTTTGAGGGACGACATAAAGTTTCTGTACCACGTTACACATGTCTTCCGTCACTTCACCGAGAAACAAAACAAGAAGTTGTCTTTGTGACCTTCAACAGATTTCCAACATTAGCAATGCATGCTGGAACGCTTGTGCCATACTACCACCATAGGTGGGCACAAATCCGTTAATAACGAAGCTAACTTTTTCATTAACGCGTTAATTCGTTAAAAAGTTTTTTAATGTTAACGGACTAAATTAACTTCTGTTAAGCTTTGTTAACTTCCGCTAAGGTTTTTATCGTTAATATCTCCCACCATTGATTCATCGTACCGGTACAGAGCACAAATCAGTATGCACTGGTAACACTTGTTGCGTATTATCATGAGTTTTATAGAAAAAAAGCGAAGGAGTTCTTTTTTGTGGCAAATAATAAGCTGCAGCCTTATAGGTCTTTTAATAATTGCTGTTCGCAATTTCCACAAATTTTCGGGTCGTAGCTTCGTTAGTGCATTTGAACTTATTTTTATCTTGAAATAATACTTGACTGTAAAATATATCTTCCAACACGCAAAAATACCACCGTAACAATAAGTTTTTTCTTACGATCAGTTCAACAGTGTCATTACGTGCTCTAGAAGTGAGTGAATAAAAAGAAATGTAAAATACACGAAAAATATTGACGAATTACGGACTTCATTAACTTCCGTTAATTAAAACCGAAAATAACGAATTAACTTTAACGGAGATATGAAGTTTGTTAACGGACTAGTGGTTAACGAAGCTAACGTTTTGCATTAACTTGTCCACCTATAACTACTCCCCTTTGTTTTCATGCTAATGCCTAAAACTTGAATCAAATTTTGTAAAGTCTGTTTATTTTTTTCTTATCCATGGGATAATTATTATTTTAGTTCCAATTTTTCCGCGATGAGGATTTTAATGAAATCTGGATGAACACCCAAAAGGTCTCAAATCAGTGGCGTAGATATGGTGGGGGGGGGCATTGCAACGTGGCTTTTGATAATTATTTGAAGACCCTAAACATTTTGCCCTAAAACAACCAGCGATGCCCTAACCCCTTTGGAAGTAATCCAGCAAAAAACTCATGCGGTGCCAAAATATGGAATCCAAATACCGTGCAAAACCGGTGAGAATTGCAGTTCTTTAGAGGTGAAGAACTTTTTATTGTTTTTAGTCTTTACTCTTCACCGTAAATTTGGTAAAAAATGCTGTTTTTCTGAAGTGAATACCTACAGCTGTTTCTGAAGTGATTGGTCGTTATATCAATTTTAAAAGAAAACCCGCCCCCCCCCCTCCTCCAACCACAAATCCTGCATATGCCACCGTTTCCAAATGTTAAAAAATCACTGGAAAAGCGATCACCAATCATCATTGCCTGAAAAAACTATTGCAGCTAGGATTTAGCAAAGGTAACGCAGGAGTTGTAGGCGTTCCGCAGAAACAAGGACAATCCTTCCTCCTCTCCAGTAGATTTATTTATCTCTGACTAAATTACTTCATTGTCTGTTTTCTGAACAGCAATACTGCTATATATGCGACTCTTGTAGTTTTTGTTCGAAACCGAAAAAAGTTTGGGTTACCTCAAGAACTGGTCAAAAAGTTAAAAATTTAATTTTTTAAAATCATTTTGTGCTTGAGGTTTTACATCAAATCAACTTAAAAATTGAATTTTATTTAATCTTGTATAAAAGTTCATCGAATTATGATACAGGGATGTAGTGTTCAAAAAAAGTTGTATTCCTAGTGCTTATGTTATTTGCAATTAACCCAGCATTTCAATGAACACAATGAATTTTGTGTTGCAGTTATGAACGATTCATACTGTGTAGTGTGTAAAGTAAACACCATAGGTGGAGTCGAGGACACAAGGCTCGAGGCCAAGGCCAAGGACACAAAAAATATCCGAGGCAAAGGCCAAGGACAGCCTTTCCGAGGACAAACACTCTCGAGGCCAAGGACCAAGGACACAAGCGCAAGTGCTCTCCAAAAAAAAAGGTCTTCACAAAAATTTTTCAGGCGATCTCCTCAAACAGACGTTTTTCAAAAAATTTTTCAGGCGCTCCGCAAAATTTTAACAATTCAAAAAATAGTGCTGTCCTCGAGCCGAGGACAGGCCAATTTTCAAGGAGTTGAGGCCTCGAGGCCAAGGCCAGGGACTTGACCTTCGAGGCCAAGGACTTCAAAATGTGTCCTCGAGGCTAAGGACGTCCTCGAGGACTCCACCTCTGGTAAACACCTTAGCAGCCGCCAACTGATCTAGCAGTTTTGTCTAAAGAAAAGTCATTGTGTGGTTGGCAATCAACTTACAGATTCACTTGCATAATAGCGCGTTTGCTGTAGACCGCAGGGATCCATCAATTGCATACCGACATCTATTAACCCCTTAATAGTTTATTGCTTGTTATTGCTTAGATGCTTGGTATACAAAATTAGTGATAATGTGTTGCAAGCAGCATCAGTTTGAAATTGTTACTGATAGTGATATTTCACTGCAAACGAAAATGGGTAAAGACTTCCCAAAACAATTGGGTACCGTACTTGGGTTAATTGGGGTAGACAGCCAATTTTTTTACTTGGGTAGAAGGAACCCAAAAAGCTTTACCAAAGTTATATGTTTAGGTAAAACCACCCCAAATCTCACACTTGGGTAGTCTTTACCCAACACAAAATTAGGTAAAGACTACCCAAAATAATTGGGTAAACATTGCCCAATTTTGTTCTCAAAGACAACTCAGCCAATTCAGGAACTGATCGTTTTATATCTGTCGATGACAAAAAGATTTTGCTTGCATAAGCCTTCAATTTTTTCGGTCCGTTCGTGGTGTCGTCTTCCGTGGCCGGCCACACCTTTTCATTGGAGACAAAGTTAAGTTTTCCTTGTTTCGCTTAAGTATCCGACTTACAGAAGCTTCAGAAAGTCTCAACCTTTTTGCAATTTCTTTATTTTTGTATCCTTTTCTTTAAGCAGAATTACGTTACTTTTAGAAGCTTTAGCAATTTGGGCCAACTTTCCCGTCTTGACGGAAAAATTTTATACCTAACTTTATGTTTTAGTAATTAAAGATAAAGATCAAAAATAAGTCGACAGAACCTGTGAAAAACAGCAAAAAAACTTTAGGCTAACTTTGGATAAAAAGTTAAGACGTTTTAAGCTTTTAAAAATAATATTCTAAACGAAAAAGCATAAAATTTTAAAATTTCTAAACTTTTTGCCGACACTGTAGCTCTAGAATGGTTTTCAACATATTTAAATAATAGGAGCTACTTTGCTAAAGGTGCTGGTTGTGCTTCTCATACCGTTGATGTTAAGTCTGGTGTACCCCAGGGTTTAAGTTTAGGGCCAGTCGGACGAGTCCTATTTAACTTGTATTTTAAAAGTGCTGAATGAATTTCTAATTCACATGGTCTTGGTATGCATTCATGTGCTGATGATATGCAGTGTTACTTTTCTTTTGATAGAGATTCTTGTGTAAACACGATTAAAAACAAATTCGAGCATTTTTGCAAGTTTTATAGCATTAGTTGACTTGCAATTTTCAAAAACTGAATGAAAGTAAGACCAAAGTTTTAAAATTTTATCAAGCCGCAACTTTGAATCCAGAATAATTTCTATGATACAAATTGATGATAGCTGTTCTTTGCCTATGCCTAATGATTTTGTCAAAATTCTTGGTGTAATATTTAATGACAGGCTGAACGTTGAAAAGCATATTGAGTAGAGTGGTTAGTATTTGTTAGCCAATTTACGTAATTCAGGCAGAACTGCATCTACGCTTACTAAAACTCGAAAAGTTCAACTTGTTCATTCTTTGATCTCATCCCATATTGATTATTGCTATGCCTTGTTTTATAACGTACCGGAACAATTATTGCACAAGTTGACAAAAGTTTTATATCCTTCAGCGAGATTTGTTTTCGGACATCGTGGTTCTGCTTTGCGTACGCATGCGCTGTTATAAATGAAAAGCCTTCATTTTTTACCAGTTAAATTTCGTATTGAATTCAAAATTGCTTTGCTCAGACGCAAGTACCTGCATAGTTATGCTTCTATATATTAGAAAAATTTAATCAACTCTCGTTTTGCTTCGGCAAGATACAGCTTGCGTGTTAATGATGATAATTGGCTGCTTCAAATGGTAACTAGCTTAAACTTTGATAGCACCCAATGGGATGTTTTTGTATGCATCGCCCAAGGTATGGAATTCGTTGCGACTATCTCAGCGTGAAATTGAAATCTCGTCCCTTTTCAAGAAACGTTTAAAAGCCTATTATTTTAAGTTAGCCGTTGAGAATGTTAGCAATGCTTGATGCCAGCATTTTGCTGCTTACTGCTGTAGAATTAGTACCTCTGCTGTGTATTAACTTTATTTCTGTCACGTTATCTGCTAAGCTATTTGAATGTTACTACGGCCCCTTAATCAGATGATTGACACTTGTTGGTGTTATCTGAAGAGGGATATAAATTGCAATTATTATTATTATTATTTCACAATCTTGTGACATCACAAAAGACATAATTTTGCAAAAATTCCCGTTGACTAAAAAACGCGATTATTTACTAGTAGCAGTGAGTAGCCAAACCAAATCTGAAAACTTGGCTACTAGCTACTGGAACATGTGGACCTAGGCTGGCAGTATTAATCTACAGTGGGCCTTTTGTGATGTCACAAAATTGCGAAATGCAGATTGCCAATGTACGAGTCAAACGGATTAAAACGTATTTTCGAGAATAAAGGGAATGGTGGAAAAACATTTGGGGCATCTCTTTATTGTCTCAAGTAGTTCTCATATCTTTAATAAAATCAATTTTGAGCTGTATCTCTTTAACGGAAATGACTTAGTTAATTGTTTTGTACTAATTTTTTTTTTTTTTGTCATGATAAACGTCAAAATATCACATAATTGTTATTACGTTGCATTTTGCAAAATTATGATTGGTGGAAAGTTAATGATAATTTTGTTTTTCATGACTGTGAGGTAGCACTTACCTCACATATCTGCTTTCCCATTAGGCTGGTGTTTCATCCAGGGTGTCGAACCGAACCTGAACCCGAACCGTAAACCCGAATGAACCGTTTCATTTTGGTGAACCCGAACCGAACCTAAACCAGCAAAATTTTACTTCAGTGAACCTGAACCAAACCTGAACCCTCAAAATTGTGCTCAAGTGAACCCAAACCAAACCTGAACCCTTAACAAAAGTAAGAATATATTTTTTCATATCCAGATCCCGCTGGCACTGGTACACGCACAATAAGATCAGTGGTGATCATCAACAGGATCAGCAATTTCTCCTTTTTTTTTCTGGACGAAACGAGTAACGACAGTTAAATTTTAAGTCAATGAACCCGCACCGAACCTGAACCAGTAATATTTTACTTGAGTGAACCTGAACCAAACCTGAACCTTGAAAATGGTGCTCAAGTGAACCCGAACCAAACCTGAACCGCTAAAATATTTTGAGACGGAGCTAAACCTGAACCCAAACCGTTATTTGAAACGGTTCGACACCCTGGTTTCATCAGCATCTGAATTCACGCATAGCCTATCCTGGCATTCCACCCGAACCTTCAAACCACTCACGAGGGCAATTTCTACACTCGCAATCGTACCCTCTTCTCAGATTATTCTGATCTAAGTCTGACAACAAGATCACCAGAAAAAGGATTCTCGACCAGTATCACACTGGCACTTCACTTAGCTCAACCGCATTGCGCTAGCATCACTAAGCATGGACACCATATATGACATCACATTATCTATTTTTCACAATAGTACGCTATATGCATATTTCAAACTTGTTTGTTGTCATCAGGAGTTCTTAATTGAGTAAATGCCGACTAAAAACTAATGGCAAAATATACGAGAATAATTATATTACTGTCAGCTACTAGGGAAGAGTAGGGCCTAAAACTAAAATAGTTTTTCCTGAAGCAAATGAAACTATTGAAGTATGGCCAAAAATTAATGAGCTTAATACAAGACAAAATCTGCAAGCATTTTAACAAAAGTGAATTGAAAAGCATGAAAGCTGAAACTTTTAATAGTCGGGGTTTGATATTTTTTTTTAATTTACTTTGAGGAAAATTGAAAGTAAAATTTACTTATAGCGCAGCCTGTTTGTCAAAACCTGTGCCGACTCAGCGATTTGCTGAACATAATTTCTCTTTATCCACAGAAAGTCTTGATCCAAAATACTGCCCCGAAGTTTGTTTTTTGCGGACCGGTCTGGTTTTGGGCATGGGTTTGAATCCTATTTTTAACAATTTTTGTCCCGTCCTGAACTTTAGGTTATAAGTTATGACGTGATAACTTCCTTTTGTCATCTTGAAAATTTGTCTTCCGAATAGGATAATTTCTAACGGGATCCACCCACTGGTGTTCTATACATTACGTCGTTTTTCTATGTTTTTTATTTCTATTTTTCTTTGTTTTGGTCCAAATTAAGAATACTTTAATAATATTAATTTGAATAATTTTAACAACATTTTAATGATATTCAATATACCTTTTCAAGACAACTTTTCCCACTTTTTTTTCTGCCCTACAGTTACAGTACGTTGCTTTAGCGTTATATACCACCTGTACATGGGTACGTATTTAGGGCTTGCGAACCGGGATCCCGTTTCGGGAATTTCCGGGTTTAATGACTTTTTTGATTTCCCGTTTCCCGTATTTTCAATTAAAAATTCTCGGTTTTGTCAGCTAGTATCCTTATGGAACTTGAATCAAAAACAAGTTGTAATTATTTCTGTATAGCATTAAAATTAATCGTGTTCATTCGCAGTGTGGCGACACAATACTTTTCCTCTTCGTAACAATTGTTGAATTGTTAGGCGTTGATTGCTTGGATATTTCTAGTTTGAGCCAGTTTATTATACACATTGCCCAATTAAGAGCAGGTAGCTGAAGATTTGTGTCAGCATCATGTAGTCGTGGAACACATAAATCAGTCTAAAGTTTGGAAACATTTAACTCGGGGCCATGGTGTAGCCAGGAGGTGGGGGGAGCGGCCCCCACCAATTGAAATGCTATCAATGACAAAAATGTGACAAAAAAAGCTATAGTTTCTACAGTTTCAGTTTCTTTTAGCATCTTCGCGTACAACAGCACACGCGTAGAACACTAATTAACAATAATATTGATCCCGGGTGCTAGGGCCCCCTCAATTCAATTTTAGCTAACCAATGTAAAACCCAAGTAAACTTAAGAGTTTTTATCCTAAAAGTTGAAATCTCAGGCCCTCATCTAACCTTTCCATGAACGTAATGCAGTAACCAGGGCAGAATTTATCACATGGCCGAGTGCCAGGGGGCCCAAGCTCAAATGGTGTCATTTTTTGCTCTTCACCGGTATTTGGCAAGAAGATGTTGCAAAAATCCCGAAAGGGCCAGTGGTCCGGCGCAATGTAATCCGGCCCGGGCAATATCAAGGTTCGTAGGCGTAGCTATCTCTGGTATATTTTTCAATAACAATTCACTTCCACCTCGCCAGTTTTTAAGCTACAATTTACTTAAAAAAAAACTAGCTTGGGGAAATGCTCATTAAACAAATTATTAAATTTGAATTAAGGGGGATGGGCTCCCTGACCGTACGTGTAGTCCTATAACTGGTTATTTTAATGACAAAACAAAAATCTCTAACGAAAATCTTCGAGTGGATTATTATTTTCCACTAAAATGTTGTAGGAGGCCATGTTCCTTACTTCCCCCTACCTGGGCCAAATCACTTACAAAATTTAGCTCCAAAATTCTAAACCTTAATCGTGTTTTGGACTTAGATTGTAAGTAAAAGGAGCATTGAACAATTAATTTTTTAATTTGCTTTTAAATGTTAAAAATCTTGTTTTTTCAAATAGCTCTGAACACGTGCGAAATGAAATTCAATGGTATTAAAATAGCCTTCTTTCCAAAAAATTCCAAAAAATCGTCCAGCGGCTGGGGCTACCCCCAGACCCCCATAACCTCCAGCGGCCCCAAGTCCCTGTCTTTTAGATTCGAGTTCCATTAGTTTACTAAACACGTCCACCACGTTAGGCATTTTCGCTTTTTAACTTAGGGTTTAAGCCCTCTTACTTTAGCAAAATTCTGGTTAAGTTAATTCTGGTTAAGGCCAAGCAGTCTTTCCGTTTATTCTACATAGATTTCTATCTATCTGTGGACCAGTCCTTAACCGACTAACCGTGCTAACACAACTGGCATACGGGACTGTAATAAAAGGTTCAGGACCATGCATTTTTGATTTAGATCCTGATTTGGCTACATAGTCGGCCACTTCGTTACCATGAACCCCTGCATGACCAGGAATCCACGCAGTGCTGACGTGGTTTTGTTTATCCAACTGATTTAGGTTTCCAATGCAGTTGAGCACTGTAATTGATGATAGAGTGCACTTTATGAGTGATTTAATAGCTGTCTGACTATCCACCAGCACAACAACACTTTGATTGTGCATTTTTTCCAAAAGCAGGTTTTTTGCCCCTTCTGAAATAGCTAACAGAGGTGGAGGCAAGGACATAAGGCTCGAGGCCAAGGCCAAGGACACAAAAAATATCCGAGGCAAAGGCCAAGGACAGCCTTTTCGAGGACAGACCCTCTCGAGGCCAAGGACAAGAATGCTCGAGGCCAAGGAAAAAAAAAGGCAGCAAGTGCTCTCCAAAAAAAAAGGTCTTCAAAAAAGTTTTTCAGGCAATCTCCAATTCATAGGCGTAGCCAGAATTTTTGATTGGGGAGGCCCAAACCACAAATCACATGCAATGACGTCATCAAAAATTTTCAAAAGAGGAACTTTTTGTGGGACAAAAATATCGTAGGATGGAAGATCTGAAATCGTTGCCTGTTGGTACTTAACTGAGATTTTGCAAAGAGAGAGGGCTTAAACTAATAGTTGAAAAGTGCAAATATCTAACTTTGGAGACGTGTTGAAAAAGCGTAACTCAAACGTATCACAGACCGGGGTCTGGGGGCGGGCCCCCAGCCGCTGGGCGATTTTTTGTAATTTTTTGGAAAAAAAAAGCTATTTTAATGCCATTGAATCACATTTCGCACATGTTCAGAGCCATTTGAAAGCACCAGATTTTTGAAATTTGAAAACCAATTGAAAAAATTAAATAGTTTAATGCTCCTTTTACTTGCAATTTAAGTCCAAAACACGCTTAATATCTTGGATTTTTGAGCTAAATTTTAATTGTAAGTGATTTGGTCCAGGTAGGGGAAGTAAGGTGCTTTGTCTCTGGCTACATTTTACCGGTAAATAATAATCCACTCGAAGATTTTTCTAAGAGATTTTTGTTTTGTCATGAAAATAACCAGCTATAGTGGTATATGTTCGGCCAGGGGGACCAGGCCCCTCAATTGAAGTCAAGGATTTGTTCAATCAGCATTTTCCATGTCTAATTTTTTTGAAGTAATTTGTGCATAAAAATTGGGGAGTTGGAGGTGAATTACTGAATTGTTATTGAAAAATGGTACAATAGATGGTTACGCCTACTTACCATGTTATTGCCGGGCCGAATTTGTATCGCGCTGGGCCCCTGGCAATTTGGGGATTTTTGCAAAATCTTTCTGTCAAATATAAGTGAAGACCCAAAAAAGTCTTACGATTTGAGCGCAGGGCCCCTAAGCTGGTACTGCGCCATATTATGGTAAATACGGCCCTGGTTAATGCATTGCGTTTATAAAAAGGCTATATGAGAGTCTGAGATTGCAACTTTCAAGACAAAAACTCTCCATTTTTTCCGGGTTATACCACTTATACGTTCAAATTGGCTGGCAAAAATTGAATTGATAGTGGCTCCTGGTCTTCCATGTTCTTGTTAGTTACTGTTGCAAGCGAAAAATGCTAAAAAGAAACTGAAACCGAAGAAACAGTTGGCTTTTTTGGCACATTTTTGTTATTTGTGAAATTTCATTTGGGGGGGGGGCGGGTTCCCTGGTCTCCCCCCCCCTTGGCTACGCCTATGCTCCAATTAAGGAAAACAAAAAAAGGGGTTCGCAAACTTTCCGCGAGGTTTCAGGCGTTTTCCAACAAAATTTCAACGGTTTAAAAAATAGTGCTGTCCTTGAGCCGAGGACAGGCCAATTTCCGAGGAATTGAGGCTTCGAGGCCAAGGACTTCAAAATGTGCCCTAGAGGCCAAGGACGTTCTCGAGGACTCCACCTCTGATAGCTAAGACTTCTGCCTGGAACACTGTGCTGTGTATTCCAAGGTGAAAAAATGCTTGTTTAGGGGAGTTGTTTGGGTGTTCTGCATAAAAGCCTGCACCTACTCTCCCATGTAGTTGCAAGCCATCAGTGTAAATCGTGACAGTGCTCTGATTTAGAACGCTTTCAGATCTGATAGCATTCTTTTTATCCATAATTATTTGACATTTCGAAATTTTTTCTCAATTACCTTAGTTTTCTTTATTTGGTCAGCAGGCATTTGCAGCAGAATCGGATTTTTCCAAATTATCTACACGGCGCACAAATTCATGCAAAGCAGTTTCCGTAGAAACACCTGCGCGAAATCCGTACTGCAATGCAGAAAGCTTTGCCTGCACGTTATTATCTTCATTGATGTGATAGAGAATTAGTCTTTCCAACCATTTTAGTTGGAAAGAAGTTAAAGTGATCATACGGAAGGATTTAGCTTCATAATAGCTTTCCTTTCCGGGTTTGGGAAAAAATATATCTGTGCTTTTTTTCCATGCCAATGGCACATAGCTGTGTCTTTGGCATGCTTGAAAAATGACATGGTAATATCCTTTCAGTTGATTCCAATCCTTCTGTAACAGTACAGAATAGAACCCGTCTGGCCCTGGAGCTTTGAATGGTTGAAATTCGTTAATAGCTGCTTCCATACGTTCGAATGAATATACGTTTGCAATCATTTCGGTGTCTTCAGGTCCCATGAATGGATTATCCACTAAATCGTACCTGATTGCATGATTTTTTGTCTGCTGGCTACCCGGTGATACGATATCGAGCAGATAGTTTACGTTGCTAACACTCACCGTTTCATTCCTTCGAATAATATTAACCAGCCTAGCCGTTGGTATTTGCCTATTCATGCTCTCTACAAAGCTATGCCATGAATCGCGCTTTGCTCTTCTGATAGCTTTTTTGAAATAGAATTGTGCTAGCTTTTGAGCCTACCAATCTTCTACTTGTATTGTTTTAATGGCTTTTCTCCAAGCTCGGCGAGCCTCTTTTCGAAGGCTTGCTAGCTCAGAATTCCACCAAATGTCATTTTTCTTACGAAGTGACTTTCGCATAGGGCAAGCAGCTTCATATGATTTAGTAATTACTGAATGAACCTTCTTTGCCAGCACATCAATGTCTTCTTTTGAGGAAGGTACTGGTACTGGTGTTAAAATTCGTTCATATAATTTTTTTTCGAGTTTGTCTACATACTTGTTCCAGCACGTGGGATGAACATTTCGAAACATTGTAGCCTGTTTTTGGATTCTGCTTTTAACCTGGAACATAATATAGGCCTACATGCGATTCGAGAATGATAGCACGTTGCTAGCATGCCAGCCAACTACTCGGTCCCACGCACACCGGTTCCCTAAGGTTAAGCCCAGAACCTCTTCACGCGTTTTAGCTCTGAATGTTGGTTTATTACCCACATTACAGAAATTCAGGTGTGCACTATCGCAATACGCTATGGATTCTCTACGCGAGGGTTTATATCGGAGGATCCCCATATAATGCGATGTGCATTTGCATCGGTTCCGACAATGGTAGGGATTTGTTCATTTTTAAAATTATGTAGGAAAACGGCAGAAACCTCGCGGAAAATTTGCGAAGACCTTTTTTGTTTTCGTCTTTTGGAGATCACCTAAAAAAAATTTTGAAGACCTTTTTTTCGGAGAACACTTGCACTTGTGTCCGTGGTCCTTGGCCTTGGCCTCGGGCATTCCTGTCCTTGGCTTCGAGAGGGTCTCTCCTTAAGGGTTGTCCTGGGCCTTGGCCTCGGATATTTTTTGTGTCCTTGGCCTTGACCTCGAGCCTTGTGTCCTCGACTCCACCTCTGAACGTTTGCGCTTTTTGTTTGCGACTAAATTGAAGCTATCACTAAACCTATTTCTTCTTCAGAATTAATAAGCCTATGAATACGTATAATGTATTTCTAAATTAGACATTTTTTCTCCAACATCGCTTTCTCCTAATGGCACTATCGTATTTCAAAATGAATAATTTTGTAGTAGAATACTAACATAAATCAATTCGCAAAGCATTCGTGGAGGATTTTACATGCTCTGCGACTCACTGAAGATAGCGCTGAAACTGCAGTAAAACTTCTCTGCGAATTTGAGTCGCAGTCAAAATCACCAAAATATGACAGCAGCGTTAAGCTGCTTTTACCGAACACACGTATTTACGCATATGCGTAAAAAAATTCGCGTACGCGTATAAAAAATACACTTACGCGTATAAATTTTTTACGTGTGCTTGGCTTGTTTTACATTGGCTTTTACTGACCACGCATATTTCAGCATATTTTTTACGCTCGGCAAAATATAAAATACGCATACGATACGCGTATTTTTCAGGCATTTATAAAGATCATTGTTTGCAGTGTAACGTCACAAGGTTGCTTGGTGAGATGGTTATGTTACTTGCCGTTGAAACTTTTAATCTGGGTTCGGTTTTCATCAAACTCAAATCTTTACACATTTACTTCAACATTGTAAACTCTTTTAGCAATCAATTTTGGGATCTATTAATTGGAAATTTACACAAAGCTTCTAGAATTAGGCCTAAAGTACTTGATTAATCGACATTTTTCTTTTGGTCTTTAGTTCCTTCTCAAATCAAATCTTTCATTCTCGCTGTAATACACCGAAGCGTGTAACGAGTTAATGGGGCCCATCTCTGCGTTTTTGCGCCTGGCAACACAGCTCCTTTCGAAGAAATGCTGCAGCGGTGGACGGCCGCTCCTCGTCGAGCTAAAATATTGTTTCTTTTCAAACGTTTGCTGGATTTGTGGTGCATTTATTTATGTTTGGCATTGAAAGGCTACTAGTAGGCTACTACTACTACTAAATTTTTTCGAGCAAATCAAACTGAAGACTGCGCAAGCAACTCAGTCGATCTTTGTATTTTTTTTACACATTACAATCTGGTAACTCAATTCGCTAAGTGTGCTTTGTAACAAATTGCAACTTAATGATAGTATTTTGACTGAGATACCCGTAGAAGTATTTACCTTGTATTTGGACTGTTAGTTAGGAATGCTGAAAAATATGAACTCAATGCTTTATTATTTGACTTCCTAATCAGACAACTTTTTGTGATAAGGTAGTTGCTCTAACGGAAAATCGCAAACTAGGTATTTCCACGATTCAGTAGTTCAACGAACCACAAAGAAATCTTCCGCAATTCATACCAACATGCAATATCATTGCGTTCGTAAATATTCTTGGCTGTTGCAAACATTTAAAATACGCGATTGTAACAATGGTTGAGTTTGGTTCGGATGAATGGAAGGTTAAGTCACTGCGAATTGGGACTTCCGCGACGCTTTGCGTCGGAAAATCTTATGTTTTTTTCCGGCATATTTTACGAATTCGTAAACAGAAATAAAAAACGCTATAACTTTGAAACGGCTAAAGGTAGAAACTTCAAATTTAGATCTTAGCCTCAAAAGGTAGAAACTTCAAAGGTAGAAACTTCAAATTAGATCTTAGCTTCAATTATGAATCCTTTTTAGTGCAAATTTGGGGGGCAATCGGTCATGTGATACGGGTTTCCGAGCCAAAAACTGAAACTACAATTATAGCTTTAAAGAGCTCTAGTTCGAAAACTAATGGCACTAGGAGAATAAAACTTTCGAATTTAGAAGCGTCTGGGCAAGCCCTTTCAGCTCTCAAAAATAAATCATGACGATTTTGACACTTTTTTTTCTTTATTTATTTATTTATTTAAGCAAATCACCTTATGGGAACAAACACTCCGAAACCACCAAAGCTAGAAATTTGGACAGATGATAGGTCTATACATTGACTTGCGTCACTCCAATTTTGGAGGCGCTACGCATCGTGGTTTGGGGCATATGCACCCTAAACTTGTGACAGCGAATTTTGTTAAGTGATTTTCTACTCATGCACGCGCGCGTGCTGCCGTTGACGAATGGTTAAAGTCGTTAGTGCTTGAAACCTAACACCTGGGTTCAATACTCTGGTTGGCCATCGCTTTTACCATACTAATCTTATATTGAATCTAGCTTATTAATTTTTTTTGGATTACGACAAAATCGTTCATAATATTTTTTTGTTTGACACTATATATGATCAGAGGGTATCAGGTTTCATTCTCTTTGAAGACGTCCCGAAAATCAGCTTTTCAAGACCTCAAGCTAGCGCGATAGTTTTTTTTTGCTACCACTAAAATTTTTAAACACAAGAATATTTTGACGTACTTTGGAGGTAGTCACCCACGCGCGCGTGCTGCCATGGCCGAATGGTTTAAGGCGCCAGTGCTTGTAACATAAGACCTGGGTTCAATTCTCTAGTTGGCCATCGCTTTTATCAAACCAACATTATATTAAATCTAGCATATTACTATTTTTTTCCATTACGACAAAATTGTTTCTAATATTTTTTGCTTGACTCTAGATATGATCAGAGGGTATCAGGTTTCATTCTCTGTGAAGACGCCCCGAAAATCAGCTTTTCAAGACCTCAAGCTATCGAGCTAGTTTTTTTTTGCTACCACTAGAAATTTTAAACACAAGAATATTTTGACGTACTTTGGAGGTAGTCACCTACGCGCGCGTGCTGCCATGGCCGAATGCTTTAAGGCGCCAGTGCTTGAAATCTAAGACCTGAGTTCAATTATGTACTTGGCCATCGCTTTTATCAAACCAACATTATATCGAATCTAGCATATTACTATTTTTTTCGATTACGACAAAATCGTTTATAATGTTTTTTGTTCAACACTAGATATGATCAGAGGGTATCAAGTTTCATTCTCAGTGAAGACTTTCCAAAAAACACTTTCTTAACACCATAAGCAAGCGCGCTACGTTTTTTGGGTGTCAGAAGAACTTTTTAGAACAAAACTATTTTCACATAATTTGGGGCGACCAACCCTCAAAACCCCCAAATGGACCCAAACAAATATCAGTGTTTTTGACGGCTTAAGCTAGGGTGCTACATGTTTAATACCAAGAGACAATAAAAAGACAAATATCTTGACATACAGTAGTTTCGGGGTACCAACCTCCCGGACATCCCCCAAAGTGCCACCCCAAACATCAATTTTTTGAACTGCTTAACATAGGGTGCCAGTGTTTTCTGATATCAGTAGATATTTAAGAGACAAATACTTTGATATGATTAGGGGGTACCACCACCCCTGGGGGACCCACAAAAATCAATTTTTAATTGGCTCGGGCTAGGGCACTAGTTGTTTTTTGATATCAGCACATTTCTAAGAGACAACTCTTTTGACATCTTTTGGGATATTACCCTCGAGGACCCCCCCAAAATGGAGCCCCCAAAAATTAATTTTTTGATTGGCTCAAACTAAGGTGCCACTTTTTTGCGATATCAATACATATTTAACAGACAAACATTTCGACATAGTTTGGGGCTGCCAACCCCCCCCTCACCTTGGGGACCCCCAAATAGACCACCCCAAAAACCAATTTTTTAAACGACCTAATTTACGGTGCCAGTGTATTTTCGTATCAGTAGATATTTAGAGGGAAATAGTTTGACAGAGTTTGGGGGTACCACCTCGCCGATGCCTCCTTCCAAATGGACCCCCCAAAAACCAATTTTTTGAATGGCTCAAGCTAGGGTGCCAGTGTTTTTTGCTGTCAGTAGATATTTAAGATACAAGTATTTCCAAGTGGTTTGGGGGTATCGCCCCTCGGGGATCCCCCCCAAAACCAATCTTTTGAACGACTTCATTTTTGGTGCCAGTGTTTTTTGATATCAGCAGTAGATATGCTTGAGATGAATATTTTCACATAGTTTGGGGTGCCGCCCCCCCGGAGACCCCCCAAAACAGACCCCCCAAAAATCAATTTTTGATTGCCTCAAACTAGGGTATTAGTCGTTTTTTTTTTACTATCAGTCTTTATCTAAGACACGAATGTTTTGACATCATTTCGGAATACCCCCCTGCGAACCTCCCCAAAACGGACCCTCCAAATATTAATTTTTTGTTTGCCTCAAACTAGGGCGCCAGTTTTATTTTTTGATATCAACAGATTCAACAGACAAATATTTCGACATAGCTTGAGAGTGCCACCCCCCCATGGAAGCCCCCCAAGGTGGACGCCCAAAAATCAAATTTTTCCACGACCAAACTTACAATGCCTGTGTTTTTGATATCAGTAGATATTTCAGAGGCAAACATTTTGACCGAGTTTGGGGGTACCACCACTCCCCCGAGGACCCCCCAAACGGACCCTTTAAAGATCAATTTCTTCAACGGCTTTTGTTAGAGTTCTAGTTTTTATTTGATATTATGAAATACTGAAAAGACAAACACTCGGACATACTTTGAAAGTGCCACCCCCCGAAAATCCCCAAATGAACCCCACAAAAATCAATTTTTGGACGATTTAATCTAAGGCTTCGGTTTTTTTGATATTAGTAGGTATTTACGAGACAAAAAATTGACATAGTTTGTGGGTACCTTCCCCCGAAAACTCCCAAACGTCATTGCGTTGAACGGCTTAAGCTAAAACTCCAGTTTTCTTGTACATAATATGGGGGTACCACATCCCCGGAAATCCCCACGTAAACCCCACAAAAATCAATTTGTTGAACTTATGCTAAGGCTCCAGTTTTTTTACATCAAAAGCTATTTAAGAGACAAAATGTTTGACATAGTTTTGAGTACTCCCCTCTGGAATCTTCCCAAATGGACCCCCAAAATCAATTATTTTGAACGGCTTGAGCTAGAGCTCTAGATTTTTTGGATATCAATAGATATTTAAAAGACAACGTTTTTCATGGTTTGGGGGTACCAAACCCCAACATGAATCTTTCCAAAAATCGCTTTTTGAAAGCTAAATTTACCAATTGATTTTAGTCAGTTTGGTTCATATGCCGAGTTGGCGTCATGATTCAAGGCGCCAGGGTTTGAAATTGTCGAGAATGAACTGAGCTGGGTTCAAAAACTTAGTCAGACATCGGTTTTAACCAAACCACGAACGATTTTTTAAAAATCCACATTTATTTTTTTCATGAGACAAAAGCACTTTGTTTGCATTGCATACGATTGAGTTTTACAGAAATATCGGTAACCTTCAAAGTATGAAGGGGAGAATGATGTTGAAATGGAACTGGTGGAAGTCCCGTATTATTTTCCCCCGGGAAAATGAACAAGTTTAAGTCACTGCGAATTAAATTTACTATCATTCTGGTTAGCGGCATTGGGTTCGAATACCACCGACTGCAACAACTTTTTTAAAATTATCAGCTGCAGAATTTTTGAAAACAAATGGTTGTTTTTCAAAAAGATGTATAAAACTAGAACGAAGCAATTTTAGAGAGAATTAATCGAAAGAAGTACATACTGAATATTCTATTGCTCGTTTCAGGTTTTGTCAGAGCAAGTTTAATTCTAAGGCCAAGAAAATTTTGGCCAATGTCCTAACTTTGGACTTAGCATAACCCTTAAAAATTATGTGCAATTAATCCCAAACTAACAATGTAGGGAGTTTCAAACCGTGAATTTGATTAAAGATTTATGCTATGGTTTTATAACATGTAACGATAGGCTACAGCTTGGAAGCTTGCTTTGGGCTAGTACCATGGCGTCCTAAATTTAAAGGCCTGGCAACCACGTGCCTCCAATCAAAAACTGGAGGCGGATGGTTCAAATACAAAAGCCCTTAGTAAGTCTACATTATTGCCACTCAAAGTTTATCAATGATGAACATACCTCCCCCACAAAAGATGGGATCCAAAAATCGACCTATGATGTCATGATGACGTCACAAACAGACACTTTTTTTAACAAAATCAGTGCTACTGCTAAATCATGCAAAAAATCACATAATATCTACAAATGCTGCAAAACAAAGTAAATATATGCACGTGAATGGATAACAAATTATTTCACACTGTTCTTCCAAGCAACAAATTAGCAGGTTTTGTCTTATTTATAGAATCAAACTTACCAAATTAAGCACAGGTAAGGAGACAAATACTTAAACAACCATCAAAGCAAATAGTTCTTTTACAAAATGTCAAGCTAAATTGATATTAATTTGGCTTAGTGTTTTGTATACAAGTGTAAAAGCAATAAAATTTATCCGAAAACTATGCAGCTATTGCGCTAGTTCCTTACAAGGCAGTGAAGTCATAGGCTTGGACAGTTTTGTCCTACACACTGTTTACCAGAGGTGGAGTCGAGGACACAAGGCTCGAGGCCAAGGCCAAGGACACAAAGGACAGACACTCTCGAGGCCAAGGACAGGAATGCTCGAGGCCAAGGCCAAGGACCAAGGACACAAGCGCAAGTGCTCTCCAAAAAAAAAAAAAAAAAAAAAAAAGGTCTTCACAAAAATTTTTCAGGCGATCTCCAAAAAAAAAGGTCTTCACAAAAATTTTTCAAGCGATCTCCACGAAAACACGTTTTCCAAAAAATTTTTCAAGCGCTCCACAAAATTTTAACAATTCAAAAACTAGTGCTGTCCTCGAGCCGAGGACAGGCCAATTTTCGAGGACTTGAGGCCTCGAGGCCAAGGCCAAGGACTTCAAAATGTGTCCTCGAGGACTCCACCTCTGCTGTTTACCTACATGTGATAAAATAAAATGCAGAGTCATTCAAAGAAGTAAAATCAGATAGAAACTAAAACATGTAACTAATTAGATTCCAGTGAATACATTACTTGACAAACAAAATAATTATTCGTAAAGTATACACTAAGGACTAAGAGCTTTGTTTGAAAGGCTTAACATACCACAATAACACATCTTAACACTTTATCATAACACTTTAACATAACACAATAGAATGTATATAATCATTTTTTGTAAAGGAAAATATTATAGCTTTATATTGCATAAAGTTGCATTGATCAAAAAAATTATACTTACAGAGTCAAGACCTTTATTGTTCATAGCCCAAAGCCTCAAACTTGGTGCAAAACTATCAACAGATAAGAACTTAAAATATTAAATATAATCAATATAAAGGTACCTTAAATTGGGCTTTCAAAGAATGTCAGGCTAAGTTTTCATTATCCTACAAGTCTACTAGCAATAAATTCTACTGAAGTTTAAGTAACTTCTGTGCTGGTTCCTTCGAAGAGAGTGGAGTTTCAGATTTGCACAGTCTGTTTAGCAATATGTTTGCCATTGTGGCAATGCACAAGAGTCATATCAAACATATAAAATTCTCTTACAAATTGAAATATATCACTAAGTGATTTTCTACAAACATCCTTTTTAACAACCAAAAACAAAAGAAAGCAAAACACACACCATTGACAAGCAGCATCGTTTGGAATGTTTAATCATCCACGATTAAAATATTGGGTAAACTGACCACATTTTTCGTAATAAAAAATGTGTGAGTACTGTCAGTTCCAATGTTATCTTTTCTGGTGACATAGCCAGTTATATAAACCAGAGCTTGCACTTCATCAAAAGTAAGGGTACTTTCCAATGATGGTAAGCTATCAACAGATTTTAAATCAGAAGCTGACATTTTGTATGAACACTGCTCACATAGATGTCCTTCAGGACCAGCAAAAGTCTGCACATCAACTCCAACCCGTAATGCAAGCTTAGCTTTGGCAATGGAAAGCTTTTCAGACACTGCTGCACATTTATGAAGTAAGTTCTTCCACAACCTTGACGTAACTTCCCAAAAGTCTTTTCCAGAGGGTCTGTTGAAAATTCACTTAGCAGAACAAAGTCAAAGCCAGACTCTAAAAGATATGTGGCTAAATGGACCATACCCAAGCACGTATGATGAAATGCATATGCAGTTTCCGCAGTTAATTTCTGGATTCTTGTTCTATCTGTGATTCGCATATCTTTAACTCTTTCAGCTAAACTTGAAAACGTTTTAAGCTGACTGTCACTGGGACTTCTGATAACATCTCTGTCTGCATCTTTGTAGCGTAGATTTGCTCCTAAGCTTTTCACATTAGCAATTTTCCAAAACTGCAGAAACATTTTGATGAACTGAACAGTTCCTGTTGTATCAAGGACATCCAATGATGTGTGTGTCTGCAAAGCAGTTACGGTTTCATCTGAAAAAACATTCAAGCATAAATTCACATTCTGACGTTCAACAGGTTTTGGATGTACTGACTTAAAATTTAATTTTGATAATTTTACCAAGGAATCTTCTTCAGCTTTGAGCAATGCTTTTAAATCAGACCTTCTGGCAAAACACTGTTGTCCAGTTTCATCTTCAAATGAAATCATTCCAAGTTTTTCAGTAAGCCATTTGTTTCTAATACATTTCATTAGATGTACATAGTCATACAATAGATACATGTTGCTTTCTTGAACTAACCATGGTTTATCTGGATCATTATCAAACTTTTTGAAAAAAGCCCGATTGACTTGATTTCCATCACAAATTATGGCAACAACGGTTACACCACACTTGTGCAAATGGTCAATTATTGACGATACTTGATTAAATTGAAAAGTGGCAGTTAATCTATGTACTGGTATCATTTTAATGAGAAACTCTGGACCACCAAGTAAACATTTTACCATAATTGCCAAAACTGTGTTTGCTAAAGCATCTGGGTTATTTTCAGCTTTTCCAAAAATTTTGCCACACGTGATAAGTCATACTTGCTTTAACATATATTTCATCTAACATAAGTACAACTTGCTTCTGCTTAGAAGGAAGTGCATCAAAAACTTTATCCAAAAAGTCAAGGTTGTGTGAATTAGTAACTTTTGAAGTGATTTGAGTCAAGGTTTTTCTGCTGGGAAGTTGATGATCTTTTCGAAATAGCTCATAGGCTGCTCTGGAACAGCTGAAATACTCAAAAGCTCTAACTAGCATTGCAGGTGAATATACTTTGCTACCAATGATCTTTGATGAGGACATTGACATTCTGTAATCATTTAATACATGATGTTTATTAGTCATTTCCACACTGGATAAGTAAGACATTGCTTCTTCTACTACTGACCATCTATTCATTTTGGTGATTTTGTTTGTTGTCAGTGATGGTATGAAAAGCTTTATTCCAAGGTGATAACAATGAAACGTGAAATCATTTTTCAGCACAATGGAAAATAAAGGGATGCCAACATTTAAAGTTGTGGATTGAATAATAACACTTCCATTGCTTGCGTATGCTATCACTTCTAGCTTAAATGGTCTGTCATTTATCAGTTTCACAAAAGTATTGACATCACCGGCAAAGCTGGTTACCGGTATTGTATCTGCTTTCAAGAATTCACTCTTTTCATCAATTTCTACTATTCTTTGACTAGAAGTAGCTTTTATGGTAGATCTTTTACTGCTTCCTCTAGTAGGAACCAAACTTTTGGGGACACAGTCAAAAACAGTCGGAGGCAACAGTGGGCGGCATTTACCATAATGTAAGACTGTCTCATAATTTTTTGGCCAATGCTTTTCGCTGACTACCGTATCTTTACTATCTGGAACATTGTCTCTGGGTAGGGCTTTCAACCATCTTTGTCTCTCCTCTTTATTTTTTGGTAAACGAAACACTGAAGTCTTGTCTTTAGCATCGTAACCTGATCTACAACCAAACACACAAAATTTTCTACCCATCAGTTTATCTGTTTACATACAGTGAAGATAATAATTTTTGACTCATGTGATCACTTTATAGCTTATGTGAAGCTTTTTAAATCTAAACTTGCACAAGAAAAAAACTTTGTTAAAACTGATGACTGACTGATGACCTTAATGGTCTTCTTGCTGTCTCCTCACCAAGTGACTAGGCTACACCACTATGGGCTTTAACTTTACTTATATTGTATTTACTGCCAATTCTGTGATGTATCACTTGGTGAAATAAATATACTGAAAAAAGAAAACACTAACTTGCATTATCACTGAAACCAGCCTGCCAGCTGAAACACCTGGAAACCAACAAGTCTAAAAACCATTCTAACCACCATGCAGATCTAAGATTCTTACAATCAACCTGGTACAGCCCTTAAACACTGATACTAAACATTTTTACCAAGTAGACACATTTAGACCTATCGAAATCACGGGAGCGTACACTGACCTCCTACTTCTAGCAGTGAAAAAACTCCCCTCCAGTTTTTGACTGGAGGCGCAGGTTTGCCAGGCCTTAATATTTAGGACGCCATGGCTAGTACTCAGGCGTAAAGTTGCTGAAGGAAAGGGGTTGCAACGAAAAGGTTGCCCAGGGAGGTTGCTAAAGGAAACGAGGTTGCTAAGGGAAACGAGGTTGCCAAAGGAAAGAGGGCTTGAATCCAAGGCAAAATTTTCTTGTATGAAAACTGTCCCAATTGATCAGGCTGTTGAGCAAACTAACGTAACTCAAGTTTTAACGAACGGGGGCTTGGGAGCGGAGTCCCCATGGCTCGCGTCATTACAGCCGAGGCCTCAGAGAGAAATTTTGTCGGAGAGTGCCGGTACGGAGACTGAAAATTACGACTGTGTACCACCGAAAATAGGCTATGATCAATGATCATGAAATAAGCATCACTACCCATAATTGAGAGCGTAAACTTATATATACAATAGCCCATCTCATACGGCCGCGTAGTTTCCTTGCGACGATAAAGGTTTCCAAAACAATAATTGCGCCATCAGCGATTTCTGATAGAGATGTTACCAGCGACATTTTAACAATCAAATAAAAATTATTATCAAAACTCACTAGTCATTTATTTCATGCTTTTGAGATACGCTAGCTGAAATACGCGTGCGCGCATTTCAGCCTATCAATAAATTACCCTACTTAAATACGTCCGCGTATTTTACACGCGTATGTGTAAATACGCGTTTTCGGTAAAAGCCGCTTTAGTTATTATTGCTGCTTAAGGGTTGGAAAATTGCGTAAATTGTTGAAATCAAATTTTTCATTATAATTGCTGTATTACGCCGAAGCGTGTAACGAGTTTGCGGGGCCCGTCTCCGCATCATTGCGCCAGGGCAGCACAGCTTCTTTTGAGGAAATGTCGCAGTGGTGGCGATTGCCGTTGGCAAACTGTGTCCGATTTGACCGGTCCGAGATTTGAACCTCAGACCTCCCGTTCCAGAAACGAACGCGTTACCGCTCGACCAACTGGCCGGTTTGGCGAAAATTCTTTAAAGCTTAAAAATCAAATTCATCGTTTTCAAAAATTCGTGATTCAAATTTTAAATTAAATATCTTAAAATTTAGATTCGAATTTATTTAACTCAAAAGTAAAAATCCATGTAAAAGTTTGGCTAAATCGGATTAATACCAATTTAATCCAAACCTATTAGAAGCAGAGCGTTTTGCATAGTTACTATTTGCATTTTCCACCTAGTTTTAACATGAAAACTGAAGCAATCAATGCAGCAACAGAATACAAACTTGCTTCGATGAATTTTTAAATTTTTTAAATTCAAAATTATCGCAAATTTTTGAGCGGATGTGAATTAAAATGCAATTAAACCTTCGAGTTTTTGCTTTGTTTTTCACAATGCTTGTTGCTGTTAGGTTTGAAAAGCCAGCATGATGTCAACATTTTTCTAGTCCTTTTCTTTTATAAAACTGATATCACAGATTCACGGTAAGTCTACGAGTCCAGCAGTCAACTTTCTGCTACTGCATTACAGAAGTATTGCTTTTATCTGTAAAACTACATTTTGTTTCTATTAGAGTAACAGTAAACTATCTACTTGCAAAGTGGTTGTTGGTAAGCTGGTTTGACAAAAAAATTCCACTGAAATGGCATCGTTTTCTATTCATCTTCTGACTATCATTTTTGTTTCAGGTAAGTTAGCAAAATACAAGTAAAATATCGGATGCTGATTACGTGAACGGATAAATGGTAATTGTCTTTAAAATAGTAATCAAAAATGCAATTTCATCCAAAGCATTTCGTTTAAATTATGGATCTTGATTTATTAAATAACTTTGAATTCCCGAAAATCGATTTAAAATCCCATTTCTCGTAGAAATGGCAAAACATGAAAATTGAATATTTTGCTTATGGTCATTCTATTATAAGACAGTCTTAGCATGTAACCCACCTTTTCAGATTTTTTTCATACTTGGATATATGAAAGCCACCAAAAAATAATGAAGGTTACAAAAAACGGCATCAAAATTCATCAAGCGGTTTTCGAGTCATGGTGGTTTCAATATTACCACTAGAGGCAGTATTCGGCACTCCTAAATTTTTTAATTTGCGTAAAGATCTTCATCTTTATGCTATCGAAATAAGCAAAATATCAATTCTGATAGATTTGAGGTGAGGAATTCAAAAATGAGGTTAGTTTTTGGAAAATTGCAAAGGTAAGTGGTCAAAATGTAGATTGAAAATTTTTTGAGTGCCCGATTTCATTTCCGATTATCTCAGAAGGGCAAAAAATTTTTTAATCCAACCATTGCCAAAATCTCAAGAATAGATCACTGTTTGACATATTTAAGTTTGGTTAATGTTTTTTGTTGCATATTTCTGTAATTGGTTTTGAAACATAGCTAAAAACTAACCTTGATTTTTTTGTGATTTTCTGAATTTTTTGGAACACATGTATTGAATAGTATCTTATAAAATACTAATAGTTGCAAAAAATGAAGTAATCACTCTGTACACACTTAATAAATCTGGTGATCAGCAAAAATTTCGATTTTAACCCTTAAATTGTTGGTGGTTAGTATCGGTCTAGCTAGGCTAATACAGTTTGCTTCAAGTTATTTCCCGAGTGAAAATTAGTCAAGTGACAGACATTGATTATTATGGATATGGAGAGAGCTAGATTTCTGCCACCCTTTTTCAATTGCATACCTCTGGGAGCACTCTTATAAAGTTTTAATCTCTAAAATGGGTGGATTACCATAAATTGGAGTGTTTGGCACAAATTCTCAAATGATTGGATATATTCTCAATTGAATGGGTATAGCACATGATTTTCTCCCTTTATGTAATGGCACTTTGTGCAGGGGTGATAATTAAATGGGATTCTTTATCAATTAGTTGCAAATAGTCAACTTGCACTTTTGTTACATACTTTATAGTTTAGATTTTATTTGAACAGTTAGCATGAAACAAGATAAACCCATCAGTAACTGCTATTGACTGGCAGGAAACCTGGAATGACTTTCTTTTTTGAGCCGGTTTAAACAGATAAATTATATAAAAATTCTGTAATGTGCATGTTAAGTACTGCAGATTACAGTAACACCTTGACATTTATTTAACAGAAACGCAGTTGGTTTGCTAGTGATATGTTGCATATACTTTACAGGGTTTGAAATTAACGCTTGTCCAAGCAAAGCTGAAATCGCCTCGGGCAAGTTATTTTCTGGCTCAATTTGCTCCACAGTCAACTCAATAAAATTCAGCATATGAAATAAGCTACTTCGAACAAGATTATTTAAAAACGCAAATTACCGGTACCGCTTTTGCTACAGTACAATCGAACAAAGCGAGTAAGGAAGCTCATGCTTGCTTTATTTTAGTGCAATCCCCGCACTTAACCTTTAACAAGTCGAAATATTTTTCTCACACTAAAAGTCGAAATGGGTCATTTTGACCCATAGCTTTCTATCTTAACCCTGCATCAAATAGCATTCGTTAAAACAGCAATATAAATTGAAGAGAAAGTTTTTATGAAATACACAAGAAAAAAAAAATACTTAGCATGACAATTTTCATGATAGTTTATGGTATGACGTACTTTACTCAATGCAGTTCTTGCAAGTTGGTGGTCCCATGTGTTGCTTGCAGACTGGCTTTGAACATTTGGAGCAGTAGGTGTTTGTCTTTCTGTCTTTGCAGAATGCACATCGAACCCTTCGTACACGTTTAGGAGCACTTTCCTCAGAACAATCAGGCTCAGTGATCATCGCAACATTGATTCCCAAGCTCGCTGCACAGGTCGCAATAGTGTTTTGCAAACCCCTCTGTATTCCAGTTCTGTTTTGAAAGTGTATTTCAAGTTGTTTCCGCAAAAGCTCTTTTCCAAGAGATCTCAAAAATTCTCGCCGTAATCGTAGGCCATCCGTTTCGTTATTCCAAACGTATATCACGAACGAATTCAAGCAAACTTTGTTGATGAGAGAATAGAATAAAGACATCGGCCAGCGGTTTGTGCGTCTGGAGCAAGATGTAGCCGCGCATTTTTTGTCTGCGGTGTCCACACCACCTTTAGTGGAATTGTAAAATGTCACAACTGAAGGCTTTTGCTTGTCTCCAGTCGTTTCGTCGATGCTTGCATCCGAATGCATTGTGGATAGCATAATAACTGCCTTTTTTTGTTTCGGTACATAGGAAGCTATCATCATATCTTTTCGGAATCCAAATTTAGAGGTGAAAACTTCCCGATCTTTCTGCGGTCTCATTTCTGGTGGAATATCCGGTTTGTTTTTCTTCATTGTTCCAACGAGAGTTATTTTATTTTTCAAGAGATCTTCAGCCAGTGGGACACTTGTATACCAATTGTCTGTTGTCAAGTTGCGGCCGGTACCAAAGATGGGTGCAGTCAGACGCATTATGACGTCATGCGGTTTATTTGAAAGCTGGAAGGGACCATCTGGTTGTTTTCCAGCATACACTTCCATGTTGCATGTGTAATTCGTATTGACGTCACATAAACACTGTAGCTTTAAACCATATTTAGCTGGTTTGTTTGGCAGGTATTGAACAAATCCACACCTGCCTCTAAAGGGTTCCAGAGCTTCATCAAGGGTCACAAACTCTGTAGGACTGTACATTTGACGGAAAGAGGCTACCACGCTTTCAAAAATATCTCGAATTGGAGCCAGACGATCGGTAGAGCGCCTCTCTTCTCTTGTAGTGCTATCATCAAAACGCATTTGACACAACAGAAATTTGAAGCGCTTATAAGACATTACAGATCGCAACAAGTCCATTCCAGTTCCATCGGATTTCCAGAGGTCTTGAATGTCATGACGAGAGGCTTGCTGTGCTCCAGAAATAATTAAAATTCCCAAAACAGCCAAAAGTTCTGAATTAGTTGTTTTAGCAGCATCATAACTGGACCCATACCGTTCCCTGATCTTCTCAATTTTTTGATTTGTATGATCAGTAATTTTAGTTATTAAAGATGGGGGCATAAAGAGGCTGAATATGTCTAAAGGAGTTTTACAGTTTTTTGCAGCACCAAGTGGACCAGATTTTTCTGTTACAATGTTTCTGGAGCTACGTCGCACATTGGCCCGAAAGGGAGTTTCTTTCCATTCAATTCCTGACTTCGCAAGTAAAATGCGTTCTTCCAAATCTTCATCAGCATCACTTTCGTTATTTTCATCGGAAAGCGATCCCTCTTGCTCGGATTCGGAATCATGCTCACTTTCCTCAACCACTTCTTCCTCGCATTCAAAATCACTATATTCGATTTCGACATCAGATTCATCTGAATCATGCTCCAAAGCCTCCAACACATCTATTATACGTTTAGTAGCCATTTTAAAGCATAAAATCTAAAAACAATGAAAAACGATTAATGTAACATTAAGTGTCGAATTGGGTCTAACTGACCCAATTGAAAAACAAATCCCTGCTCACCAGGCAACCACTAACCCAAAAAGCTTACCAACCCTACCACAGCTTTATCCCTCCAAAAAAGTCAGCTACCAGAAAGAATAGGCAATTTCCAGCAACAGCGACATAATTACAGCAAAAAGTGTACCTTCATGGGTCAAAATGACCCATTTCGACTTGTTAAAGGTTAACCCTGTAATCGCACACACATTATTAATCGCAATTAACATTTCTTGACCACACGCAAATTCGTTCGATGCTCAAACACGGTTTGCGATTGATTCTTTTGGCGCAAAATGTTTCGTTCTCTTTCAGCAAAAATTTATACCACGCTTGTCGCCTAATCGCTCCTTCGGGTATCACAAGTACTACCCTGTGCTGTAAGAAAGTAAAATAAAAAATTTGTCAACTTTTTGCGTTAGTTTTTTTTAAAGATCTTTAGTTCTTTGATCTTTCACACAAAAAAGTTCAGAGTTTTAGCCGGTGCAGTTTGCGAGATATTCGAGATTGAAAAATGCATTTGTAGCAAACGGCAACGTGAATTATTGTTATCGTACGATCGAAATAATTACAATCCTAAAATCAATTTTTGTAAATTGAATGATTGAAAAAAACATGGATGGCAATTGAATTGATGACTTCTGGGATATTTGTCACGCAAGAAAACGGAGATGCAATGCAGAATAGAACAATAGATGAGCTTTTTTTACGATAAATTAAAAGTTTTTTTAATGCGATAAACTCGTCACTAGTTTCCGATGATAGATTTTTTTTATTAATTAAGTTTGTTATTTAAAACAACACAAACTGAAGCTCAGCCAGTGCAAGACTTTAGTTTAATTACGTGTTGTGATTGTGAGATAACCAATACTAAAACATTCTCAAACTTTACCTAAAACGTGACTTATTACAAAACCGAAAAGAAACAACAGAACTAATGACAAAAATTGGAAGATATTTTTGTTTAATTTTTATAATGGATAATGGATGTTGATTTTTTATTTGTTTTGATGAGATATTTTTGGAAAAAAAGCATGCAATGCGATTGCCATCCCACAATAAAAGGTATCTATTACGTCACTCTGATTTAAAAATCGCACACAAGAACTGGATTTTCTCGAAACACGATAGTATGCAAATTCGGTAAAACGCATTTTTTCGAAACTAAACAGCATAAAAATGCACTCTGCCATTTTGGTTCGGGCAAGTTGAGATCTCCCCGGGCAAGCGAACACTTGTTATAACTTGCCCGACAGGCAAGTTGTTAAAAAAGTTAATTTTGACCACCGCTATATATTTACCGCAAAGTGTATTTAGTGATAAGTATTAAATGAAATCAGATAAGAGGAATTCAAAAGACTTACTTAGCAGCAAATACACTTTGGGGTATATCCAGTATATGCAGCATATTACTAGCAAACCAACTGCGGTTTCTGTTAAATAAATGTCAAGGTGTTACTGTAATCTGCAGTACTTAACATGCACATTACAGAATTTTTATATAATTTATCTGTTTAAACCGGCTCAAAAAAGAAAGTCATTCCAGGTTTCCTGCCAGTCAATAGCAGTTACTGATGGGTTTATCTTGTTTCATGCTAACTGTTCAAATAAAATCTAAACTATAAAGTATGTAACAAAAGTGCAAGTTGACTATTTGCAACTAATTGATAAAGAATCCCATTTAATTATCACCCCTGCACAAAGTGCCATTACATAAAGGGAGAAAATCATGTGCTATACCCATTCAATTGAGAATATATCCAATCATTTGAGAATTTGTGCCAAACACTCCAATTTATGGTAATCCACCCATTTTAGAGATTAAAACTTTATAAGAGTGCTCCCAGAGGTATGCAATTGAAAAAGGGTGGCAGAAATCTAGCTCTCTCCATATCCATAATAATCAATGTCTGTCACTTGACTAATTTTCACTCGGGAAATAACTTGAAGCAAACTGTATTAGCCTAGCTAGACCGATACTAACCACCAACAATTTAAGGGTTAAAATCGAAATTTTTGCTGATCACCAGATTTATTAAGTGTGTACAAAGTGATTACTTCATTTTTTGCAACTATTAGTATTTTATAAGATACTATTCAATACATGTGTTCCAAAAAATTCAGAAAATCACAAAAAAATCAAGGTTAGTTTTTAGCTATGTTTCAAAACCAATTACAGAAATATGCAACAAAAAACATTAACCAAACTTAAATATGTCAAACAGTGATCTATTCTTGAGATTTTGGCAATGGTTGGATTAAAAAATTTTTTGCCCTTCTGAGATAATCGGAAATGAAATCGGGCACTCAAAAAATTTTCAATCTACATTTTGACCACTTACCTTTGCAATTTTCCAAAAACTAACCTCATTTTTGAATTCCTCACCTCAAATCTATCAGAATTGATATTTTGCTTATTTCGATAGCATAAAGATGAAGATCTTTACGCAAATTAAAAAATTTAGGAGTGCCGAATACTGCCTCTAGTGGTAATATTGAAACCACCATGACTCGAAAACCGCTTGATGAATTTTGATGCCGTTTTTTGTAACCTTCATTATTTTTTGATGGCTTTCATATATCCAAGTATGAAAAAAATCTGAAAAGGTGGGTTACATGCTAAGACTGTCTTATAATAGAATGACCCTTATAATACATGCCACTTTATAACTCAAAGCACGTGCCATTTTGTTTCAATGTTTGCTCTACGTATCAACTATGTGAAACCATTTGGCTAAAGTTTTATATTTTCTCAAACCTGCATTTTTTTTTCAAAGTTTTGTAAAATTCTATGGATTTAGTATATTTGCTGCGTTAATAAGCCATGTAAATTTTTTTGGGGGGAAGGGGAAAAAAATTTTTTTTGCGCTAAATGGAATCAAGTGTTTTTCTGTTAATTGAGTCCTAAAATATTATCATTCACCAATAATGTGAACTATTTACAATATACTGAGGAATCTGCTTGTAACAGTTCTTAGCCTTCTCAGAATTGTAAGTCAGGCCGAGTTCGGACCAACAATTGACAAAATTTTGAGCTTATTTGGATACTGCGAATACTGCTCTGTGTTCTAGTTTCGCAATCAAAACATAATCAAAATAACGGAACAACATTGAATGAAGACTTCATTTAAGCATCAATCCACAATTATTATCAGTTTGCAATCAATAGTACTTTGTCACAATCTATCAATAAATAGTTTTATTTAGTTCCTGCAGATTAAAGTTATTTACAAGAAAGAAACAAATAACCCTGAACGTTTTTTAGACCTAACTAAACCTTCGAGCGTTTTTGGGCACGGTTTGAGCTTTGAATCTGAGATGAAACCAGTCAGGATTTTTTCGACCCGACCGGTAAATTTCAAAATCTACGCCCGTTGACCGGCCGGTCGACCGGTTTCTGACCGACCCGGTCGACCTTTTTTTTACAGAAGGTTTTTGTTCACTGCTCAATGCATCTAACAAAAGATTTTCAAAGGGGGGGGGGAGGCATGGATGCTTTTTGAAATATGTGACTCCGGACGTGGATCTCAGAAAAAAAAACGCAAAAACATTTTCGCGTTTTTTGCAAAATAACTCAACTTTAAGATCTTTTTAGGTTAAATTTCGTTTTGAAAGACCTATTTTGAGCAGCGCCAAACGTGTACAAAGTAGGCATAAAAGGAACTAAAAGGCACAAGTTAAATTATTAGACGCTCTTTTTAAGAATATTATGCATAAGGCCAAGAAAAGAAGTTAAAATATTTAGCTATTCGTGACAGATTATTTGCAATTAGCCGAGCAGGAAACACTAAACCGCTATAACATCGGCTAGAAAACATTCGAAATATAATGTGCCCCAGCAGTTTGTCGAAATGCTACTTCAGAACAAGCCATGGCTAGTTAGATATAAAAAAATACGAGCTATGTCCTAATTGCCCAATGTAGAATGTAGTAAATTTAAGTTGAAAAAAGCTTTTCATAGCGGCTAGATTTTTGCATGTACTAAAAATCGGAAATCTGCGCCTCTTCTACTCTCAAGCTGATTAAAATGAAGCTAAAATGCCAGGTAGTGTGAGCCTCTTCCACATGCATGCTTTATTATAATCTGATTTCGCAATTTTAACGTACATTTTGCACTTTTTTGCTTTGTGCCGTGTCCCAAAAAGGAGGGGAGCATGGCACAATGCCGCCTACCTAAATACGCCCCTGATGTGCATGTCTTAATGACCACAGCATATTAGTTAAAGCTTAAAACCATTCAACAAGTGTTTTCAAAAGGTGTGGTTAGGTAAAACTTTTTTTTTTTGTAAAAACTTTTATTTATAATAAAATATATATATGTATATTTCGGTTGATGCTTAGATGTCTTTTAGTTGCAAGAACGGAGATTTGACCAGTGTTTTAACCGGCTTGACTGGATGGTCGAAGAATCTCGACCCGACCAGTATTCCGACCGGCCGGTCGACCCGACTGGTGCCGGTCGACGCCACCGGTTTCCATCTCTGCTTCGAATGATTTTTTTGGTTCGCAATTATCTTCTTTGGCTCGGCCCGGGTTCGGACTTGAACACAACGGTGGCCCAAACATTAGGCCACCTGTAATCCATTAGGTCTGTTTATGTGCAAACGTCCATCCCCTTGTAATAGTGCTGGATGTTGTTGTTGTGCATAATTATGTATCCACCTGTCACCGGACAGCGTCAAAAGCGAACCGTTCAACAATCGGCACACTTTTCATTACAATGATTATTTCGTAACTGGAGGAATCCGCACCTGCTTAGGAGTTTCCAATGATCCAATGTTTCTTGGATTTCTTCGAGTTCTTGTCCAATGAATTTGCTGCTTTTTGGAAGCCAACAAGCAGCGATAATCATCGTAAAGCATCCTATCCAAGGATGTAACAACATACCTGTCAACATTTGAAAATGCCAAATCGGGAGATTTCTTACCAGCAAATTCAATGGCTGGAAAGTTTCTCCCCCCAGACCTCCCTCCTGCTTCTACTGCCTGAATAATTATTGTCATCTTTTAATGTTGGTACACATTACCAAAATTTTGACATTCCCATTTCAGCTTCTAGCTGTTCGAGCTACTAAAGGCACGCTAATTAAACCAAGCAGTCTTGTTATTTTGTATACAGTACCAGGTAACCGATAACATCAGTACTGTTTTAAACACTTTACTGACACACGGCGTTAAAAGTCATGCTACATTCAGCGCAGCAGAAGCTTTCCAAAAAATACTGAACGATAAAAGAAAAATATCGTTCAACCACGTGTACTTTAACCAGACCCGCAATCCCCCAGACATAGGCGTAACCAGGATTTTTGACTGGAGTGGGGGGGCAAACCACAAATCACATGTAATGATGTTATCAGAAACTTCGAAAGAGGATTTTTTTGTTGGGGTAAAGATATTCTAGAATGAAAGATCAGAAGCAGTGGCCTGGCGTTTGCACGTGACTAGGAACTCGTTCAAGGAGAGGGCTTAAACCAATAGTTAAAATACGAAAATGTCAATTTGGGAGACGTGTTTGAGTAAGGAAGTGTTCTGCAATTGAAACGCTGCCAAAGGCTATGGGGGTCTGATGGCGAAGCCCTCAGCCGCCGGGCGATTTTTCGTAATTTTTTGGAAAAAAAGCTATTTTAATACCATTGGATCACATTTCGCACGTATTCAGAGCCATTTGAAAGTACTAAGTTTTAAGATTTGAAAGCCAGTCGAAAAAATTAAGTTGTTCAGTCCTCCTTTTGCTTGCAATTTAAGTTCAAAACACGTTTAACACCTTGCATTTGGGGTTAAATTTTGCAAGTGATTTGGCCCTGGTAGAGGGAAGTAAAGTGCACTGCCTCCTGCAATATTTAGCAGTAAATAACAATCCAGTCAAAAATTTTCCTTAGAGATTATTGTTTTGTCTTGAAAACAACCAGTTGTAGGAGTACATATACGGCCAAAGAGCCCAGGCTCCCACAATTCAAAAATTTGTTTAATGAGCATTCTCCTTACTGTAGCTAATTTTTTTCAAAAGTACGTTATTGCATAAAAACAGGCGAGGTGGAGGTGAATTGTTATTGAAAAATGTACAATATATAGTTACGCCTACAAACTGTGTTATTGTCCGGGCCGGATTTACATTGAGTTGGGCCACAGGCACTTTGGAATATTCGCAATATTTTCCTGCCTATAATGCAGATCAAGACCAAAAAAAGTCTTATCTGAGCGTGGGGTCCCTGGCATTGTGCCATATGTTAAATCCGTCCCTGGTTATTGCATTACGTACATAAAAAGGTTAGATGAGGGCCTCAGTTAGCAACTTTTAGGATAAAAACCCTTAATTTCACTAATGTTATACCTTTAAATTGGTTGGCAAACATTAAATTGAAGGGGCCCGGTCCCCTGGAACAATATTATTGTTGGAGCCCATTTAAATTGGGGGCCATTTAAATATTATTGTAGGGGACCCATTTAAATTGGTTGGCAAAAATTAAATTGCGGGGTCCGGGCCCCCTAGATCAATATTATTGTTAATTATTTCTGTACGCGTGTACTGTTGTACGCGAAGATGCTAAAAAAAACTGAAACTGAAGAAACAATAAACTTTTTTTATGACATTTTTATCATTGGAACATTCCAATTGGGGGGCCCCGGGCCCCCTGGGCCTCCTCCCTGGCTACGCCTATGCCCCCAGAAAAAATTTTTGCCCCCGGCCAAGACAAAATCCGTTGTACGTGTATAGTGGTATATTAATTAGCTAGCTTGTATATTAATTAGCTAGTATATTAATTAGCGCCCTCCCCCCCCCCCCCGTCTTAACTGGCTTTCACCTACCCACTCTTACCTAAAGCATTTGCTTCTACGGTACTTGCGGGCCTGACTTTAACTCTTGTGGGCTTAATTGTAGTTGTGTGTGGCTTATTTGGCAGCATTCAACCGTAGTTTGAAAGGTTTAAAGCCAGCTGCAATGCGGTCACAATGTAGTTTGAAAGGTTTCACAACGTAGTTTGAAAGGTTTGAGTGAGGTATGCACAGGAGCGTTTTCATTAATGCAGAAAGATTGCTGAAAATTTGTTCACCTGCTATTTTCTCCCACCCCATAAAGCCACAAAACTTGTATAAAGCTATAACTTCTTTTTGATTTTTACCCGCCTCTTCTTGCAACTCTCGCTGACCATCTCCTTTGCGCTTATTACTACTAACACTTTCTCCGACAGATGCCATTAAAAGAACTCAGCTCTTCAAAGTTGCAATGACCGGTACTAGAGACTGTAATTTCTACATGCCATTGTTATTTGTAAATTCTTAACAATTCGAATTGATGTTACCCGTTACGTGAAAGCAAGATCACACATTAATTTTCAAATCAAAACTCTTGAAAAATATCAAATCAGTCGAAGCAAGGGTCGAACTGTATTCTTTTCCTTTAAACAAATATTCGCAAGCAAAATTGCTTAATTTTTCAAAAAACTGATTCATTTTTAAACTCGAAAAATCTTAAGCTAAATCGTGATATCGGGAGATTTTTTGTTGAGATCGGGTGATCGGGAAAAATCCTCGAAATCGGGAGTCTCCCGACGAAATCGGGAGGGTTGACAGGTATGCGTAACAACGTGACCAGAATGCAGGTTGGATCCAAACTATTCGATTAGCGGCGTTAAAACGCCCATTAAATTTCATGTCTTGTTTATCCAAAAATGGAATCAAATGCCAGGACAGCGTGTTCGTAACTAGGTCACATTCAGGGTTGGAAATATTGACTTGAAATCGATATTGTTATTCGTTACTTTTGGTTATCGAATGCAAAAGTTCTTTACTTTTTAGTTTCATCATCGAGTGTGCCTTTTTCCTACTTTTTTGCCTGGTAAATCGATAACAATTAATCGATATTTTAAATTAATCGATATTTTAAAATTAATTAATCGATATTTAATTGATATTGTTGTTACGAAACCGTAAGAAGTTGAAGCAGATAATAACGGTAACCCCGTGGGGAGCCCAACGGGTCTTCACTCCAATGCTCTAATTACCTAATCTAAAGAAGATCACAACCACAATCCGTTGATAAAAGAAATGTATTTAAATATGGTGTGAAAAATAAAAGCAGGTAACTTAAAAATGGAGCAAATTTTTACCAAGATTGTCCCAACTGACGTCCAAATTTAAATCCATAAAGCGTTCAGAAAAATAAAATAGTGCGCACTGTTCCAGCAAAAATCAAGAATGAATGAGCCCAGGTTCACGTGAAATTTGTAAAAGCTAGAAAAAAGGTTTGCACGTGATCTTAATTACGGAAATGCTACCACAAGAAATGAAATATGCAAATAAGGACCAAAGGCTAACACGTGAAGAAGTCCGTCGGACACGTCATTAGATTACACACGAGGCACTTTGATTTTGTGATTCTGAAACAATTGCATTGAAAGAGAAAAATATTTCAAAGAAAAACTAGCTAATTGCAAAGGTAACGCTAGAGCCGCCTCTAATGTTGTGAATCAGTTGTTGGATAAATTTTTGGGAAATCATCCGCCTATCACAAGCACTGCACAAGCATGTCAATTTGCTGACTATTTTAATGCTAAGATTGAACAAATTTATAGTGACATGTCTTACCATAATTGCAATACACTTGATGTTGAATGTAGTTAAATCTTCATGTGCTTCCAAATTTAGAAAGTTTGAACCGCTATCTTCAGCCAGTTTAAAACCGATAATTGAGTCTATGCCATCTAAAACATGTGATCTTGATCGACAACCAACCAGTATTCTGAAGAAGTGCATTGATTTATTACTCCCTGCTATTCATCATATTGTTAATCTTTCATTGAGTCTGGGTTATTTTCCAGATGTTCTCAAAAAGGCATGTGTTACTCCTTTAATTAAAAATGAGACTTTGGATAATGATAATATTAAAAATTTTAGACCTGTAAGCAATTTGCCTTTTCTTGGCAAAATAATTGAAAAATGTGTTTTTCTCCAAATTAATACATATCTGTGTGAAAATTCATTGCATGGCTATTCACAATCAGCTTACAGATCTAGCTATAGCTGCGAGACTGCCCTTGTAAAAATACACAAAGGTATTTTGTCAATTTTAGATGCCAAGTCAAGTGCAGTGGTTCTTTTGTTTAATTTGTCAGCTGCTTTTGATACGGTTAAGCATGATCTCCAGCTTAGTAAATTGTCCGCTGAATTTGGTTTTTCTGATGTAGCTTTAGAATGGTTTTCAACCTATTTAAATACTAGGAGCTACTTTGGTAAAGGTGCTGGCTGTACTTCTCATACAGCTGATGTTATGTCTGGTGTACCCCAGCGTTCAATTTTATGGCCAGTGCTATTTAACTTGTATTTTAAAAGTGCTAAATTAATTGCTAATTCACATGGTCTTTTTGTGCATTCATATGCTGCTGATATGTAGTGTTATCTTTCTTTTGATAAAGATTATCTGTAGACATGATTAAAAACAAAATTCGAGCATTTTTGCAAGCTTTAAAGCATTGGATGACTTGTAATTTTTAAAATTGAATGAAAGTAAGACCAAAGTCATCGAAATTTTATCTAACCGTAACATTGAATCCAGAATAATTTCTATGATACAAATTGATGATAGCTGTTCTTTGCCTATGCCTAATGATTTTGTCAAAATTCTTGGTGTAATATTTGATGACAAACTGAATCTTGAGAAGCATATCAATAGAGTGATTGGTACTTGGTATGCCAATTTGCGTAATTTAGACAGAATTGCATCTACCCTTACTAAAACTCGAAAAGTTCAGCTAGTTCATTCTTTGATCTCATCCCATATTGATTATTGCAATGCCTTGTTTTAAAACTTACTAGAATATTTATTGCACAAGTTGACAAAAGTTTTATATTCTGCAGTGAGATTTATTTTTGGACTTCGTGGTTCTGCTTTGTGTATGCATATGTTACCATATTTGAAAAGCCTTCATTTTTTACCAGTTAAATTTCGTATTGAATTCAAAATTCTTTTGCACACACACAAGTGCCTGCGTGGTTATGCTCCTACATATTTAAAAAATTTAATCAACTCTCGTTCTGTTTCGGAAAGATATAGCTTGCGTGTTAATGATGATAATTGGCTGCTTCAAACGGTAACTAGCTTAAACTTTGCTAGATCCCAATCTATGTTTTCGTGTGCTTCACCCAAGGTATGGAATTCGTTGCCGCTACCTCTGCGTGAAATTGAAACCTCGTCCCTTTTCAAGAAACGTCTGAAAGCCTATTATTTTAATTTAGCCTTTGAGGATATTACCACGGTTTGATGCCAGTACTTTTCTGCTTATTGATGCAGAATTAGCACCTCTGATGTGTATTAACTTTTATTTCTGTAAAGCTATGTGAATGTTACTTTGGCCCCTTAGTCAGATGCATTGACACTTGTTGGTGTTATCTCAAGGGGGATATAAATTGCAATTATTTTTTTTCAAGTTAAGCAAAATTTTTTTGAAAACACGTTAATCATTTTTTCGTGTAGGCTACTGCGGTTTTATTGTGGAAGTAATTATAATTTTACTTCAATTAATGTATGCATTAGTTCAAAATATCGCATCGCTATCATTTTTGACTCCATTCTAAGTTATACCATACACACTAATGCACTTGTAGCCACTGGTAGCAGTGTTGCAGTAAGCCTAGTCAAGTAGTACTGTTAGGTGTCAGTTCCTAAATTCTATGCAGCATGCCGTCGTGCGGAGTACGTAGGACTAGGTCAGATGATATTGTTAGGCACACATTGGAAAAGCGAAAAGCTTAAGTAATTATCATTGCTATTGATATTTTCAGTAGTCTTATAGTACAGTCACGGTGCAGTGGTAGCAGGTAGGCTTGGGACTGCTTTAAGTGGCGTGGTGGCTAAGGCCTAGTGGTTAGAGCATTGGTCTCACAGTCGGTAGGCCTGGATTTGATTCCCTTCATGAGCCATAGCAAAACACTTTGAAAAATGGTATTCACAGCTTCCCAGCTTGGTGCTCAACACTTGAAGGGATAGTGTGAAGTTTTACTGATGTAGTAGACAGGTGGCAACGACTCTAAGACCCTATGGTCATTTTGCTGTTTCCTGGCCGAGGCAACTCTGTGAATAACTATGCAAAAATTGTTAGGTAATGGCACCTAGCAGCTTACAGGTAAGCCTGGAATGAGAAGTAGGAAAGCTATGAATACCTATTTTTGAAGTTTTTGCAAGACTCTCCACCAGGTAGTCAGGTATCCTACTGAGGTAGAAGTAGTAGCTAACCCAGGTCTGCAGACTGATGACTGCTTGGCAGATGCTACAACATCTGCTTATCTCAACATCAACATGGTAGAGGTGGCACGCACACGTGTAGGCTATCCCAGTTGTACTCATTTGGCGGTGGCCTACTGGTATTTTACAAGCCATTAGCAAATGCTATTGTTTGCCGAGTAGCCTACACTGTACAGGTACACTTAACATGCACATTTTCTATAAACCCTCTATGTTCTAATACAAAGTTTTGTAGCTATACTTTAGGCAGGGATATCTAGAACATCGGGATTGCTAACTCAATTTGGCTACTGACAACTGGAGGGTTACGTCAATTTTTTCAAATACACGTTTATTACACATTACATACGCTGTATATGGGTTCTTGACAACATATATGGCATTAATAGTTATCCCTACTAAAACTACTGGGCTTAGTGAGAGAGTATGCAGAGTACAGGTTCGTTTCCCGAGGTAGTCAAATAACTTTGCAAAGCTTGCAAGAACATTTGCAAACAGATAAGTTTGCAAGAACATTAGCAAACAGAACCGAAAATAGTAAACAAACACTGTACAGCTGATTTCAAAGTGTACCAAACAATAACATAAATACTTATTGCTTTATAAACATATAGCTGACAACAGGCTTAGAATGTAGTCGCTACTGCATGCACATTGTTACTTCTAGTTCAGTCAATAAGCTTTCGAATATGCTTCAGTTAGACATTTTAAAAGTCAATTTTTGGATTTTTCTTAAACATTTTCCCTGGGGGTCTTCTATAGTACAGCGGCTGATGAGTTTCTTCAACTGGTTCTTTGCGAAGCGATTAAAACCGTCCGGACAATGAACTTAAAGTTTGTGTGGTCTGAGCTGCATTTGATATCGGTAAGATCACAGAATGTGCTTGCATTCGCAACTGCAGTAGAAGCGTTCGTAAATACAGGCCGTGGATTGTTCAATGTCAACAGCCTTTCATATTTTTAGCATTCGATGCCAGAACATTGAAAAATTGCATCGCAAATACCGTAGTTGCAAAGCAAAGCGCACTGGCTCTAGAAGTCCGCCACGGTTTGCCATTTTGAACAGCTTTTGATGCTCTTCGAATAGACTTTCAGTAACTTCCGAAGAGGTATTGCTTAAAATCAATAATTTCTTGCAAGACGTGCATTTTCTGTGGTTGTCAATTCTCCGGGCAGTGTAGCCGCTCACATAGTAACATATTGCAACATCTGCCTGGGAAATGTCCTCCAAAGTCACATTGGAAAGAATTACCTCCAGCCAATTGTAGTTCTCTTCCACATCAATTTGATTTGAGAGCTCATTGTACAGTTCACACTGTTGAATCTTTGTTAACAAGGCATCTTGCTGCAGCAGACTTAAGCAGCGGATCTTTTTTCTGAATGCAGTAAATGTTTCACGGAGATTAAGAAATTACCACCATTGCTGTGACGGTACCATCCAAAGCGTCCTTCTAAAGAATCAGACGTCAGCTTTCCAGTTAAGAAGTACTGAAAACCATGTTTTTCAAGCAAGTGTTTAGCCAACTCGGGTATTGCTGTCATAGACTGAATGTAGGCCATAAAAGTTTCTGCAGTAAACCCTGCCTTTCCGGATTGCTTTCACTCGCAAAATATTAGGATGGCTTCTAAATATTTCAAACCAGGGTGGTCAAGCTGCATGTGTTGAACTGGCATGTACATTTCCTTTTTCTATCTTTGATCTAAAGCCAAAATATAATTACTCAGTAAGGGTGTTTACAACACATTTTACACTATTTATATCATTCGTCGCCACACGCTAGCATGGAATTGTGCGCTTATTACTGCACCACAATAAATGTTTTCCGTAAATACAGCAATCACATTCGTGATTAGATAGTAGCCACCATCGAACTTACTGCACACTGTGGCAATACCAATCTTCAAGTACATAAGCATCTCTACCCTGTTATTATCCTTACCTAGCTGAAAGCTAGACATACCTTTGTAAGGTGCTTTGACTGATAAAATTTTCCATATGGTGGAGATAAAATTGAGGTAACGAGCAGTTTCAGAAAACTCGGGACGACCCTCCGAATAAAACTCCAAGCACGAACACTTGATTCATGTAAAACTCCTATAAAATTGAACATTTGACGTAGACAAATACTTTTAATTTACGCAAAAGCAAACCTATTACTGTGGCTACCATTAGTCTCAGTCACATTACCTCATCTAGGAAAACTAGCTGTGAAACAACACCAATGCTTGTGCTGTAATTAAAATTTCAATATGTTTTGTATAGTTTGTCTTAATTCTAATTAAAAGGACATAGATGTTGTCGCAGTAATGTTAAGAACAGGAGAGCATATCAGCAGACACTTCCCTTTCATCAAATAAACTAATGCATATCAATTGAAAAATCTTGTACCGTAGTCTACAGTCAGCGTGCTATAGCAGCTGTTTTGCTGTTACTGTACTGGTAACCTGACAGCCAGACATATTGCAAAACTTTCAACTTACCAAGGACATGTTGAAGTGATGTTTGGGCAATGCTACTTGGGTTGAGGGATACTTTTTTCAATGCATGGGCAATTCTTAGGGGTTTTCCTTCTTCTATGCGATAAAGGTGCTTCAAATAGGCAAACTGAGCAATGCAATTGTTGCCAAGGATGTACTCATGACAAAGTGTTGGTGAGAGCATCAGTCGCTTATTCATAAACTGTTGTACAAATTCTTAAAGTTGTGCGTGAAGTCAAATGTGAAAAAGAGACGCTCTTCTGGGATAAATGGATGCTCCATACTGGGGGATAGCTCACCATGGCAGAGATCCACAAAAAGCTTCCAAAAATATAAAAAAGGTCAAATTGCATACCATCTACGTAACACAGCTGTTATCATTACTTCTCCGGTACAGTATTAGTATTGAAGTTTGTGGTTGTAGTCACGTCATTTCAAGTTAAATCCATCTGTATTCACTCGGTTTCTTCAGCTCATTTAATGGATGAGAAAATTTAGCAAAGCTTACCACATACTTGCCACTGAAACCTGTCACCTATGAAAATATACACTCACAACACCCAAATGGGTTTTACTGCTTAGGTTAGTAGGGAAGATATCCTTCTTTCATGAAATTGAATAGCAACATCCACAACAGTTTACATAAACCACATAGAAAACTGACTACTCCACTCAGACTACAGGAGTATTCTTGAAATCCGATGTTAATGTTGGCAGTATTTCCTTCTTTATGCTATGTCGAGGCATAACGAAGTAATATGCGCCTAATACACTTAGTTGCAGACAATTTCTATTTCATACTTATATTGTATGTACAGTAAAAACCAAACAACAAAAATATCTTACAGGTTGCATATGTGGTTGTCGGTTTTCACAGCAAGAACATCAAAACAATGTTTGATTCCTTCCATCACTCCATATTCTCATCTGGTTGTCCATCAAGTGTTCATGCTGTTACGCATAGGTGGGCACAAGTCCGTTAATCGTTAATCCGTTAATAACGAAGCTAACTTTTTCATTAAGTCGTTAATCCGTTAAAAAGTTTTTTCATGTTAACGGACTAAATTAACTTCCGTTAAGTTCTGTTAACGGACTAAAGTAACTTCCGTTAAGCTCTGTTAACTTCCGTTAAGGTTTTTATCGTAAATATCTTGCAGCTTCGTTGAGCATTTGAACTTATTTTTATCTTGAAATTAGATTAGACTGTAAAATGTATCTTTCAAAACACAAAAAGACCACCATAGCAATAAATATTTCCTTACAATCAGCTCAACAACGTCAATACGTGTTCTAGAAGCGAGTGAATAAAAAGAAATGTAAATTACACGCAAAATGTTAACGGATTAACGGACTTTATTAACTTCCGTTAATTAAAGCTGAAAATAACGGATTAACATTAACGGAGGTGTGAAGTTTGTTAACGGACTAGTGGTTAACGAAGCTAACGTTTCGCATTACCTTGCCAACCTATGCCATAGGTGGGCACAAGTCCGTTAATCGTTAATCCGTTAATAACGAAGCTAACTTTTTCATTAACTCGTTAATCCGTTAAAAAGTTTTTTCATGTTAACGGACTAAATTAACTTCCGTTAAGTTCTGTTAACGGACTAAAGTAACTTCCGTTAAGCTCTGTTAACTTCCGTTAAGGTTTTTATCGTAAATATCTTGCACCATTCATTCCTCGTACCAGTACAAACCAGTTTGCATTGGTAACACTTGTTGCATATTAGCACGAGTTTTATAGAAGAAAGCGAAGAAAAGAGCTCTTTTTTGAGGCAAATAATAACCTGCAGCCTCATAGGTCAATTAATTATTGTTGTTCACAACTTCCAAAGATTTTCGGATTGCAGCTTTGTTAGTGCATTTAAACTTATTTTTATCTTGAAATTATATTAGACAGTAAAATGTAACTTCCAAAACACAAAAAGGCCACCATAGCGATAAATATTTCCTTACAATCAGCTCAACAGCGTCAATACGTATTCTAGAAGGGAGTGAATAAAAAGAAATCTGAATTACACGCAAAATGTTAACGGACTAACGGACTTTATTAACTTCCGTAAATTAAAGCTGAAAATAACGGATTAACGTTAGCGGAGGTGTGAAGTTTGTTAACGGATTAGCGGCTAACGAAGCTAACGTTTCGCATTAACTTGCCCATCTATGACTATAACTAACTACGAGAAACTTCAAAGTGTGTTTTTTTCTGTGTCATTGCCGACTAGCAACTACTGACACAAAGGCAACACCCTGCTTAATGCTTATGAGCTCAATGACTAACCCTCCAGTTGTCACCAGTCATGCGGAACGTGACACAAGTAAGCAATTCCGTTGTTCTAGATATCCCTGACTCTAGGTAGCCAATTATTTTATTAAAGTTTAGGCTATTGAATAACCTAGAGCCGTTCTGGTACTGGAATAGCCTTGAAAGTAAATTTTTGAACCTATCGGCCGAGACAAGTGAGAACTGATAGTTTTGGAAACTAAAGCAGGTGTTTCTTTACTTGTGGCAGTGACAATTAATGATAGTTCTGGGGGTAATTTTGGTACGGAAATTACTGGCATTGCTGAAGCCAGTACTATGATTGAATACACATGCATTTAATTGAATATACATGCATTGAAGTGCAATGAATTAAATACATGCATTGAACTGAATATACATGCATTAAATTGCAATGTCACTTGCATAAAGATATTTACTTTTAGTCGTAATGTCAAAACATGTTGACACTCTTTTTTTCAAATGATAAAAAGTTATCGATTACATTATCGATTATTCTTTACTTTTTTTTTCATTATCGAAATCGCCTATTTTTTACTATTTTTTTGAAGTATCGAAAATCGATTATTCTTTACCTTTTTATATCTATTTCCAACCCTGGTCACATTGCAATGAATCTTAAAGAACCAAAACTCCATTTTTTAAATTGTAACTTAGTGCAATGCCAACCCATCAGTTGAGATTTTTGCAAAACTTGCCATTTTTTTATGTTTGTTTTTCTACATGCACAAAACACGAGGGAGTACAAGACAGTTCCTCAAGGATATGAACAATATTGGTTTTAAATTACTTGCAACTTCTCGGTTACCACTCGGCACTCGAACTTAAAATTAAGTTACAAAATGAAAATGACGTCGTCTGTATTGGTGTCCTAAGCAGAGGTGGAGTCGAGGACACAAGGCTCGAGGCCAAGGCCAAGGACACAAAAAAATCCGAGGCCAAGGACAGCCTTTCCGAGGACAGACACTCTCGAGGCCAAGGACAGGCTCAAGGCCTAGGACCAAGGACACAAGCGCAAGTGCTCTCCAAAAAAAAAAAAGGTCTTCACAAAATTTTTCAGGCGATCTCAAAAAAAAAAAGGTCTTCACAAAAATTTTTTTGGCGATCTCCACAGAAAAACGTTTTCCAAAAAATTTTTCAAGCGCTCCTCAAAATTTCAAAAAATAGTGCTGTCCTTGAGCCGAGGACAGGCCAATTTTCGAGGACTTGAGGCCTCGAGACCTAGGACTTGACCTTCGAGGCCAAGGCCAAGGACTTCAAAATGTGTCCTCGAGGACTCCACCTCTGGTCCTGAGTGCTACCGTTACTGATTGCAACAGAATATTTGCAGTGCACTACGAAAACCAAAGTGCTGTAAACATTCTGCTTTATTTAAGAATGTTTGTTTTGTTTTAGCTTTGGCTCTGTTTAGCGTTAGTCAAATCAGCAAATAGGTTTAAACCTGTTGTCAGTTCTGCCATTGTTTCCAATACAACATTTTGCATTCAGAGCTCATTATTGTAAGATTAGTTTGCTGAAAAGAATGCAAATGAACCAATGAAAGAACCTTACAAAAATTTCAGGTTTTCTAGAATGACCTTAGAATCACATATAATTTGAAATTGAAGACAACTAAACCTATTTTACACTAGCTATTTTCCCAACGCATTTTACATGGGGGGAAGGGGACAAAAAGGTTCCCTTATCTATAGGTAACTCCTAAACCAAAAGTCATGGGAACAACAAATTTGGCTTGCCGGTTGGCGCTCACCAAACTTTTTTGTAGATGGGTTTTGAATTGATGATGTCAGAGGCGGTTCAAATTTTGTATAATTATTATGTTTGTTTTTTTATATTAAATCATAATGGGCTTAAGTCAAAAGTATTTAAGTTACAAACACATCCTATGACGTCGTTTAACCTTATATTACTCAACTGTAGAGCTTCCGAAGCTCACCCCTCAATCGTTACAAACAGCAATTACGTAAATTTGGTTTGCATTAAAAACTTGAACTTTGCAATTACGCTATGATACTGTTTTTGTTTATACGACTTAAGGGATTGTAACAGTTGAAAACTCGCCTTCAGTTAAAACCAGAAAAAAAACAGCAAAGATGGATTGAATTTAATTGAATCAAATTAAAGGTTATTATCGAATTAAATAATGAGTGGTCCGGTTCCGAGACGTAAAAAATAAAGTTCATAAAATGATAATGTGAAGTTTAACGATGAAACAAAAAGTCTTCGTTTGAGTGCGATGAGTCAAGCTGACGAATGCAGTCGCAATGATACGGATGGTGGGTAGATGAATATACGGAGTAACTGGTGATCTGACGAACAAGCTGGCGTTCCAATTGGCGAACTGGCCGTGCTAGTTGGCGATCTGGCGGTTTTCTGCAGATAGAAATAAAAAGGTCCAATACATAATATTAGATGAGCCTACGCCTAACACAAAAAACACACGAAAAAGACACACTTACCAACCATTTTGAGTCCCAAAAATGATTGGCTTTCGAAACAGTTGCTAATCTCAAACAGTAGTCAACAGCAAGGTCTTTCCAAAACAGTTGTTCCAAACTGCGGAAGTCAAAAAATAATAAGACAAAAAACGTCAAGCGTCGGCTTATATAGCATTACGTAATTAGAAACGCAAAAGACGTCGAGAAAAAACGCAAGACTGAATAATCCGGCAGAAATCAGAAAACGACAAGAAACTGAAATCCCGAGTTCGAAACTGCGCTAACACAGTCCCTCCTAAATTTATGACCGAAGAGAGAAAATTTACACGTTACGTAACAACGATATCAAAACAATGCGCAAAAAAAACAAGATTATAAAAAATCGCATTAAAGTGTATCATATCAACTCCGTTTAGTGAATGAAGCTTGAGAAAAAACTATAGCATTGGAACAATGTAACTAAGGTATTTCAATCCACGACAAGGTATTAAACTAAGGCTTCAGAAGAGTAGTGGAATAGTTTTTGCCAAAAGTTACAGGAGTTATGCAGTTTATAGGAACATACGGTACAAAAAAATTTACGATATATAAATATAAATGGCACACAGATCTTACAATTTTCCTTGCAAACAGTTCATTGTTCGTAATATTGCGGCGCGAAGTAACAGTCCACAAAACGGTCCATAGTTCATTAGCTCCGTACAGTTCAGTTCATACGGTTCTTAGAAATAAGACAGTTCATTTACTGAGCAGGTAATATTTTGCAAAGCTTAGTGATAGGTCTGCGATAAGTACCTTTACCGGTACGCACCAAGACCTGTCGCACTTTACCATGGTCGTCAGGATAAACTTGGATAATACGGCCTATAGGCCGTTTGCTGTAAATTCTAGGACGCTTAAAAATCGAGTTTGTAAAAAAGTTTGAGTGGCAAAAAAATTTTGATGCAGATAGACTGTATTTCATCCTAGGAGGTTTATATAAAAAGTTCTCCAAAAATTACCCTGCAGTTTTCGAGCAAATGGGGGGTAAAGTTGGGGCTTTTCAAAACTAAAAATTTCATATTTTCCGCATAATGTGCAAATTTAAATTCTTTTATCACTTCTATTTGCTTATTTTGACAATTTTTCAAATGTGCAAATGTCTAGTTTGGGTTTAAAGTTAAATTAAGCAATCCTCCCCAGCGCTCTCTAGCACTACTAGCGGCGAAATGTTCGTTTGTGTTTATTTAAGCTTTTAATAATTTTCCCCTTAATTTTTCAGTGATTAACCATCGATAGGAGTTTACTTCATTTGTTTGAACGTACAAAAATGACATAAACTTTTCCGAAAGCACTGGGCCACAGATCAAATTCAAAATACATTTATTTTGGGGCCTTGTTTGACTAGAAAACAGTTAACAAAAATCAATAAAATTAACTACAAAAACAAACTTGTTTCAAATGCCTTTTAAATATTTAAAATAAGTATATCAACTTATAACTGCACAGATATAAACAGGATTTTTGATGAGGGTACTTTTGAAATGACGTAACCGGTCAATGATGACGTCACAAAAAAACGTAACGAATGAATGAAACGTCACAATATAAATTGCAATATGAAGTTTTTGTCAAAATTTTGCAAAACCACAACACTTTTTGAGTTGATGAAAAGCAAAATCGTATTTTTTGGTAAAAATCAATTTTTGATGGGTATGCTAGGTGAATTCTAACCCTAGGGTGCATCCGAAGCTAGTAGCAAATGAAGAATAAATTAGAATACTTTTGATTACTTAGGAAAGTGCAAAAAATAAAGAAAAATATGCTGGTTGCCGGTGATGTCTAAAGCTTCAACAATGTTTGGAGAAATCAAAACTTATTCTATAATATCACCGATCACATTAATATAAATTATTTTAATTGTCGTGGTCATCAATCATCACATTCAAGTTGCTCGTTACGTGTTCGATATTTGAAGCAGAAGAGTCGAGGACACAATGTTCGAGGCCAAGGACTGAAAAAAAATTCGAGGCCAAAACCAAGGACCGACTTTTCAAGTACAGACCCTCTCGAGGCCAAGGACAGGATTGGTAGAGGCCAAAGCCAAGGACAAAATTTTAAAAAAAGCTATGGTCGGCAAACTTTGAATGTTTTTAAGCGCGAAAGTGTAAGACATTGCATTTTGTTAAGTTTTTCATGCTAATTTGAAAATGGTAGTTTCTAAAAATAACGAATGTTATTTTGAAGTTTTACGCGTTAGCAGCAATTTTGATTACGTTCCATAGCGGTATCGTGGTAACAAATCAATTAAGACCGTTATGCGAAATGAGAGTAACTAACTTTTGAACATGGAAACGGTCAATTTTAAGACCTTAACTTCATCAGTTAAAACCCCAGAGTAAACGTCCTCTGAGTGATTATGGATCTCTCATCCCCACCGTTTTAGTACTTTTTCCAATACAACTTTTATTGTTTGAACGACTTCTTTTTGCAGATTTTTTAAAATGTTATCATAGTTTTTAAACATTGTATAGCGACTACGATATTATTATCTAAAAGTATTGCAAAATAGAGTAAACTAATTTATATTTTTAAAATGAATTAAGGTACCGTATCCAGTTTTTGCAAGCTCATGTCCTTGGAAAAAACGGGGTCTGGGGGCGAGGGCAAAGTCCACATGCTTCCGTTGAACAATTTTAGTGACTTTTTTTAATAAAAAAAAAATTTTTGTGATTTTGAAAGAGGTGAAACAATTAAATTTTCAAAGCAATTTTAAAAAAGAAAATACTGGTAACGTAAAAGTTAAGTTGAAAAAGTTTAGTTTTATCACATTTTCCCCAATCCTAATTTTAATTAAACTTTTTTTTACACATGATATCTTTCTATAGCTCATTAATTGCCTATCGATGAATGAGGGCACGCGTTTCTGCCGCCAAACGTCACATTGTAAAATTTAACATAAGGTATTTAATGGCAAAAATAACATGAGAATCTTAGCAGGGCTGTATCAAGGAGGAAGGTCTTGAAGAGATTTGCAATTTGTCCGGGGTCGCCCTCCCCCTCTGAAGAGCTCACAATTGTAGAAACGTAAAAATAATAAATCATAATTTTTTTCGAAAAAGGCCCAAATTTTTCATGGGAGCTTCTCCTCATCTTAATGACGTCGTGTGAAAAACTGATTGACTGCTGCGCGCATCTTTCCATCCATTCAAACAATTATAGTAATATTTAATTTCACGCTCACATTTTTAACTCCTCATGTAGCGTTTTTTTCTGATACAGTATAGTTTATTATTTGTCGAGGACAGAGGTGGAGTCGAGGACACAGCGTTCGAAGCCTAGACCAATGTTACAAAAAAATCCGAGACTAAGGCCAAGGACTGACTTCTCGAGGCCTAGGACAGGAATGCTCTAGGCCAAGGACACAAGGCGCAGGTGGTCTCCAAAACGAAAAAAAGGTCTTCGCGCCAGGAAATGTTATTTTCCAAGAAAAAGTGAAAAAAGCTCATGCCATGGATCACTTTCAACAATTTAATGTCCTCGGCCGAGAGCAGGGCATTTTCGAGGACTTGCAGGCTTTAAGGCCAAGAATTTAACCTTCGAGGCCAAAGCCAAGGACTTTAAAATGTGTCATCGAGGACTCCGCCTCTGTTATTTGGGATTCTTAGCGGCGATTTTTAATGCAAAAATTGCTCAGCAAATGTGGCTTTTTCCCAGATCACTTAACAGTGATTAGAGTGCTGTTCTTTCTTATTTCAAAAAAAATCTTCGCGATTTTTGCTCGCATACAATCAGAACAAGGTGGCTTTCTCAAGATAAGTTTTGTTAGTTATATCACGGATACACTAACATACTTTGTTTAATATGCTATCCCTAGTACAGGCGCGTAGCCAGAAATTCGCAATAAGGAGGGGCTGTTTGGGGGTCTGGGGACGGAGCCCCCAGCCGTTGGAGGTCTAATGGGATCTGGGGGCCAAGCCCCCAGCTGCTGGAGGCACGGGGGTCTGGGGGCAGAGCCCCTAGCGCTCAATAATTTTGTATTTTTTTGCAAAAATAACTTAATTTTAGGGCTATCTTAATAAAAATAATGCTTTTAAAAAGTGGTATAAAAATTGGCAGTGCTGCATGATTCAACTGGTTGCATTAATGGGCTATGTGGAAGGTGGCTAATGATAACGTTGCAGTTCTCTTGTTTTCCATGCTGGTAAATCATAAAATCCTATTATTCAATAAAACTCACACGGAGTAATCTATTTCGTCTATATTTTATAAAGGAAAATAATTGGGGGGAGGAGGCTAATGGAAAGAGATCTGAGAGATATGATTGGTAATTAATCAACACTGAATAGCCCCCCTCTCCTTTATTTCTGAGTTTATAACATATTTGTTAATAAAACCTATGTTTGGCGTTTTTACACTAGCGATCAAATTTGATTGTTTATTTTTGGGCATTTTTCAAAGTTTTTACTGATTTTTGAATTTAATTTTTGACAAATTAGCCTCTCCTGAAGATATGTTTCAAAAGATGCTCCAAATTACGTTTTAGTCCATTCCAGCGCAAAAAACAGTCCCAAAAGACCTAAAAACGTGGTATTTTTCTTATTCTGCGTTTTGGTTGACAGGCCAATGGGGGAAGCTATGGGCCCCACACCCCTCCGCTTCCCCCCTGGCTACGCTACTGCCGTGGTAACTGGATTACATTTCATTATCACGCACATATACTTTTTTCCGAGTCCATACTCAGATAAGCACGGTCATGAGTTAGCATTAGCAACTCAAAAATGTTTGCGTCAGGACCCCGGATCCCTTGTTATGGCTCTTGATGGTTTTAAGGCTTTGCAGTTTGTACCACCCGCACCGGAAATACTAGCAGAAATAAGAATAACAATTCTACACTGCCTTTTGCTCCTCATTCTCCGATTAAAGCTTTCACACAATGCCATTTAAAATACAAGTAAGGTTTACTATGACTTGGCAATCACAATATATGATATTTTTCAAATAAGGAAAAAAAATGAATTGAAAATCTAGAATTTTTGGTTATTTTTTGTTTGGTTATTTTTCTTTTCAACCAATCAAAAAATAATGCTGTCCTTGATCCAAGAACAGGACATTTTTGAGGACTTGTAGGCAGTGGCGTAGGAGGCGGGGGGTCCGGAATTGTCGAATGTCGAAATTTCGTGTCGGAATGTCGAAATTTCGGGCAATTTTATATTATTTGGGCAAGTTTGCGTCAAACTTTCGGGCAATTTAATATTCATTAAACCGTCTCAATTTCATTGAAGACCTTTTTTTTTTGGAGATCACCTTAATTTGGACAGAAAAACCGATCACTTTCCGGGCAAAATTCAGTGTCATTTTTTGGGCAAAAGTTTGGTCTCCCCCCCAAATCCTTTTGAGCTCCTACGCCCATGCTTGTAGGCTCCAAAGCCAAGGACTTGAGCTTCGAGGCCAAGGACTTCAAAAGGTGTCCTCGAGGACTTCAAAAGGTGTCCACCTCAGGTTTAAACTTTGTTAAACAGAGTGCTACTTGGCTAAAATTGAGATAGCGTTAAACTAAATCTCAAATAACAAGTTGCAGTGTCTTCATGGGAGTTGGGTCTAGAAGTACAAATCTATTCTATTTTATCTAGGAGCCTGCACAACAATGCTACTTCTGCTAATGCAAAATAATCTGCATTAGGCCTAGTTGTTTGAGAAACATTGCTAGGTCTACATGTTGTGTGCATTTTCAAATCTAAAAGTCTCAACCATTTTCGCAGAGAAGGCTTTATTTCACCGGAAATTTTTATCTAGTTTTTTATTATTTCCTACTCAAATCTAACCCAAACTCAAATAATTACTCTAAAACTATTCCCAAATCGAACCCCAACCCAAACTCTAACCTTAACCCTAATCTTAACCCCTAAAAAAGCAAATGAATAAAGCGCGGATGAATATTTCGCATTTTCGTTTTATTCTCTCTACCTTGAAAATTTTCGGTGACATAGTCACTACCTTCTCGCAGCACTGTCATAAAATTACCACTGATACCTGAACACAGCAGTTTGCAACTATGTTCTGCTTGGCAGGTCATATAGCTTTATTATCTCTGTACCAGTAACTATAGGCTATTTTAAAGTACTGTTTTGAAACGATGCTTCATAATTTCTGCCTGGCACGTTATATCACTTTTGGTTATCAAGTAGCTGGCTATCTATACTGTGTAGACCTAGGTCTACTTTAAAGCGATGTTTTATCATGGTTTCATCATGGATACTAGTATTTATTGCGAGTAATTTGCCAAAAATTTCTTTTTAAAACAAATTTAAGAACAAAATCCAACTATTGCACCCACTTAACCCAATTTAAGCTAGCATAGTAAGAAAACTAACCGATAAATCAGTGTGGCCTACCTCAGGACCTGATCCAAAGCAGTTTTTAAAAATTCGTTTAAGGGAAAGTCCCCAAGTAATTCTATTTTATGATTGGTCGATTCCGGTTGTCTGATTGTATTCATCCGCATTTTAGAAGCCAACTTTCAGGTCAAATTAAAAAAATACTGCAGGAAAATAAGTGGAGAACTTTTGCATGTGAGTTTGTGAGAAAAAAATCAATGCATTTAAGCAAAAAATAAGTTGCCACTCAAATTTTTTTACAAGGTGAACGCTAGAATTTACAGCAAACGGCCTACTAGAGGCCATTCGCCTCTTGGTTCGTGCTTTTCATAAAGCAACACCATGTCGTCAACGGCAAGATTAGGTTCGACATTTTGCCACTTTTGGCGCACTTGAAGCGTCTGAAGGTACTCACGACGCCATCTTTGACAGAATTGTTCGGCTAGGTACTGAACCTGGCGCCAACGCTTTCTGCTGAACTTATCATCATCATGGAATACTCCAGGCGGTTGATCGTGATTTCCACGCAGCATCAGTAGGTGGTTCGGAGTCAGCGGGCCATCGTGGTGTGGATCCATGAGCAACGGAGTCAACGGACGCGAATTGACGATGAATTCAATCTCTGCGAACAAAGTTAACAGCAAGTCATCTGTGACTACTTGTTGCTGCAGTAAAACCTGCAGAATTCTTTTAATGGAGCGATTTACTCGTTCCCAAATTCCTCCCATGTGGCTCGCTTGGGGGCAATTAAAAATCCATCGAATCCCACGTTTACTTAGCTCAGTATCAATTTGGGTCTGATTTAAATCTTGCAAAGCCTTTTTAAGTTCCTGTTGGGCTCCCACAAAATTCTTCCCATTATCGCTGTACAAGGTGTGTGGGCAACATCAGCGGTTGATAAATCGACGTAGGGCATTAATAAACCCATCTGTGGTTAGAGAAAAGCCAACTTCTAAGTGTATAGCTCGCATAGCCAGACAAGTAAACACGCAGCCGTAGCGTTTTACTGTGCTGCGCCCTTGCCGTACATACATAGGGCAAAAAAATCGACTCCAGCATGAAAAAATGGAGGGTTACAGGGCGTCACTCTCCCTTCTGGCAAGTCGGCCATTAACTGTTTACCCACACGAGCATTTCTACAGCTACAAAGCAAACACTTTCCCAAGATCTTACGCACCGCTGCGGCTCCTTTTATTATCCAGTAATGCTGTCGAATTGATGTCCAGGTGTGCGCCATTCCAGAATGTCCCAACCGGACGTGATGGTCCTCCACAATCAAACGAGTAATGTGAGCATCGGGTGGAAGAATAATGGGGTGCTTTGCATTGAACTCCATCGATGAACGGCGAAGTCGCCCACCGACTCTGAGCAAACCTGCGGAAATGATAGGTTTTAGTCGTAGCAATGAGTGCTTTGAACCACAGTTACCACAGTTAAGATTAGCGTCACCTGAATTGCAGCTACTTAAAAACTTCATTTCTTGAGGATAAACATCCCATTGCACTCTGGCAACAATGGCTTGTTCAGCTGCTTGCAATTCATCAACCGTTAGAGGGCCTACGAGAGCGTTTTCTGATCGCAACTTCGTTTGACAGCGAATTACCCAAGCCACTGCTTTGGAGAGTCTACTCCATGAAGAACAACGAGCAAAACGGCGATCAAATTCACTGGAACCAGCAGACGTTACTTGCTGGGCGGCAATAACTTTAGATTGTAAAATAGAGAACTTACTTGGTAACTCCGCAAAACTTACTGGAGGAGCTGGCCATTCCTCTTTGGAATCCCATAAAAACTTAGGACCACAAAGCCAACGTGACGACAAGTCCTTGGTACTAATACCACGGGATGCATCATCGGCAGGATTGAACTTACTTTCAACATAGCGCCACTGTTTGGGATCACTTGCTCCTTCTATTTTGGATAGTCTATTCGCCACGAAAACAGGAAATTTTTTGGATGCATTATTAATCATATACAAAACAGAAAGTGAGTCAGTCCAAAACACAGTGTCTGTTAGATCAACTTCCAAATTAGGCTTTAACATTTGGTCAGCCTGAACTGCAAGCGTAGCAGCCATCAGTTCTAATCTGGGATTTGAAACGGTTTTTAAGGGAGCAAGCCTAGCTTTACCCATGACAAAATTACAAAATACGTGGCCATCGTGAGTGACTAAGCGTAAAACGGACACCATACCATAACCTCGAGACGAAGCGTCTGCAAAGTGATGCAATTCACAGTGAGCTAACTGACAGTAAGGCTTGTCTGAAATATTCAAGCATCGTGGAATATCTGGTTAGTGCTTGAGGTCATTTAACCAATTTTGCCACAAATCATAAAGGTCGTCAGTCATAATATCATCCCAGTCATATTTTAAGCGGCAAAGTTCTTGCAACAATAATTTTGCTACTAGAATTACAGGTGCAGTAAATCCAAGAGGATCGAATACAGAACCTAGAATCGACAACATACCTCTTCGGGTGGGTGGCTTGTTCTTAACGTTGACTTGGAATTTGAATTGGTCATTACGGACGTCCCACTCTAACCCCAAAACACGTTCGCATACCTGGTCTGAACCAGAAAGACTCAAGATGGATTTAGCAAGTTTTTGCTGAGGCAGACGTTTCAAGACTTCCGGCGTATTGCTGAGCCACTGGGTCAAATTGAAGCCTCGGTTGTTCAATGCAGTGGATACTTGCTGTGCATATAACACTGCTTCTGCAACGGTAGGAACTGAAAAGAGACAATCATCCATGTAAAAGTTATTCATTGCAATACGTTTTGCACGTTCATCCATTGCGGGTTGATCCTCAACCGATTCCTGCAAACAAAATTGAGCACAACTCGGTGAGGAGGTTGCTCCGAATATATGGACCGTCATTTGATATGTTACAGGTGGTAGCGATAATTCCCCTTTGGGCCACCAAAGAAAACGAAGATATTTTCGATCCCTGGGGGTTACTCGGCATTGGTGAAACATTTGCTCTATATCTGCAACCACCGCAACCTTTTCGGAGCGAAATCTGATTAACACCTCATTTAAACTACTTAAAAAGTCCGGGCCTTTTAACAGCTGTTCATTGAGAGAGGTCCCCCCACACCGGGCTGCACAATCAAAGACAACGCGCACTTTATTAGGTTTCCGTGGATTCAAAACAGGGTGATGGGGTAGGTACCATCCTCGGGAATCCAACTCGCTGGAGTCCACTAATTCAGCATGGCCATTTGCAATGTAAGATTCAACTACGCTTACATACTTGTCTTTAAAGTTGTGATCCTTTTCAAGTCTCTTTTTCAATGAAGTCAATCGAGATAGAGCTTGAGTTCGGTTGTCTTGCAGTTGCGGACTTCCAGGTCTCCACGGAAGTGCAACCTCATAATGGCCATTCACGAAATTCTTACTGCCTTTCATAACCTGAAGGGCATATCTGTCCTCTTTGGACAAAGGGACATTACGTTTAGGTAATGGGACATTATCTACAGTTCATTTGCCGTTCAAGCAACTGGTCTGCGGCGTTGTTGACAAAATTTACATCAACCTTTGTTTCACAATCGTTTAGACACCTTTTACCGATTATGGCCCAACCTAATTTAGAACGGACTGCATAGGGCTCTTTACTGCCGCCACGGCGTTCCTCTACAATCCAGAATGCTTCTGGGACGTCTACTCCAATCAAGACAGTAACTGCGCCATCTATCTGTGGCAGCTCTAAGTTTTTAAGGTGTGGCCACGCCTTAAGATCACTTCGAGACAACGGAGGATTAGGATTAGTTGGGAGGTTGTCCACGCTTAAAAATTCTGGTAGAACCAAAGTATCTGGCCCAATAAGTGAGGATAAAGTCAAGCTTACTTTTGTTGCGCGACGACGAGTAGATTTTCCATTAATTGTTGAAATATTGAAATCCACCTTTTCTCCCAAAACTTCCAACTGATTGAGTAGCCGTGTGTCGCATAGCGTTGCCGTCGAACCTTGATCTAGAAAGGCATAAGTCACAACAGATTTGTTTCCAGCCGAAACCCTAACTGGAATAACGTTGAGGTATACATCACTTGAGTTGAATACAGTAGTACTGTAATTAGAAACTTCTGAAGGGCCGGAATTACGTTCGGTAGACGTGCCAACACTTTTGGTGGATATCTTACGATTTGACGGCTTATTAGTGTTAGTAGAACCGGATGGTTCTCGATGCAGTAGCGTGTGATGTTTCAAAGTACAGTTCGATTTAGTGCATCTACTTTTGCCGTAGCAAAACTTTGAGATATGCCCACGCTTCGCACAATTATCACATAAGCGTTTCTCACGCATGAACACTGTAATCGCGCATTCAAACTTTTGCGGGCAAAGGTCGAGCAATCCCAGAGCAGGTGCCTTTCTGAACAGCAAGGGCACGGTTCCTGGTTGCTGCTGGACATCGTCATGGCGTTTGAGGCAATTTTTTGCCCAGTCTTAGCACTAGTCTTACTTTGTTGTTTCTAACTTGCCGCGGATGCGTAACACGAAGACACAACTTGAGCCTCTTCCTTCACGAATCCCATCAAATTGCGGGACGTTGGTTCGCGATTCTGTCGCTCTATAGCTGCTACAGCGCGCAGCCACCTGTTATGCAAACCTGAAGGAAGGCGTTTAGCAACTTTGCTAATGTTTTCAAAACAGTTAAGATCTGAGTAGTATTGCATGTGCCCTAAAGTGGTATAACACTCTTCTATATCGTGGGCAAACCGTATCAGCAAATTAGAATCATCGTGCTTAATAAAACGACCTTCAACGAGGTTTCTAATATAAGCCCGAGCAATGAGAGGCTTTCTTCCAAAATTCTCGTACAGTATTTGCTTTGCTTTATCATAGCCAACATCTGGGTCCAGGAGAACGCAATACTGGATAAGCGACTTCGCTTTACCTTCACAATGTTGTATCAGGTACAACAACCTCAGCCTGTTATCACGTTCCTTCACCTCGATAGTCGCTTCAAGCGTGCTAATAAATCTCGTATAAGCGGTAGCATCACCACTGAATTTAAAAAGTTCTAAGTTTGGTTTGTTTAAAGTATCGTGCAAAGCATTAGCAAACGCTCCCATCATAGCGTAGTCACCACTCTGTTGGGCGGGATAGGGATTGGAAACCACGTGGTCAGAACCATGTGCCAGTGAGCTACTAGGAAAGGTACACGAGCTGGAATGATGTTGTACAGCTACATCCGGAGCACTAGGTTGTAAATTAATTCCAGACTGAGACTGCACATTTTGTACGGGTACATTTGTTGCCTCCTTCTGCTCTGCAGTTTTTGGTAAAACTTTGGTTTGTGCAGAAATATCAGTTTTTTGTTGATCTGACTGCATTCTCGCAATCATATAAGCTGCACGACTATTTGACGATAAAGGGTGTGAAAGAGAAGTAGACTCTTTAGGTGGCACTACCTTTGTCAGTTTAGGTGGGTCAAGTTTGCTACTGGCTTGAAGACCAGAAACAGTCAGCTTATTTTTTGTTACTGCAAGAGGTTTAAGGATTTCAGGCATCGGGGCGCTCGTTTGTTTGTCTACAAGTTTACCTTCATTACGAGAAATAGTAAAATGATTTTGTACAACCTGATCCGCAGTAAGATCGATCGACTCCTCCGATGACGAGATGTAGCCTCCTCTGTCTTTTTCTTCATGTAAAACCTGAAGTTCTAGAACTGCTTCCTCCAGCTGTTGGGAAGCCTGTAACATTTCAAATTTATGTTTGAAAGATGTCTCTTCTTCAAGAACCTTTTGTTTTAAAGCCACTTCTTCCTCTAGCCGTTTTTGTTTTAAAGCCGCCTTCTGCCGCTCAAGCTGTTGCTTTTCCTCTAATTGCTTTACGGGTAAGCAAGCCGCTTCGACTTTTACTCGAGAGGATGCTCTACTAGAGGCGCTCGTTCCAGAAGATTTGCTAGAGCGTGACTTCTTTGAAGTACTAGCGATAGATTTATGTTTACTCTGAGCGGATTTAACAGATCCAACAGCCATACCTTTTGAGCGAAGAGTTCTCGACGAACCCAAAATCTCGTTAATTTCTCGTTGAGGCACATTCTTACTTTCCAACCATTCGGTCACTTTGGCATTAAATTCCGATTTAACCACCTGCTGGGCCTGAATGGAACCCAAGCTTGTCGGCGAAAGTCACTGCATCCGATTCCTGTAACACAGCACGCTCCATTTCGGAGAAAACTTGGTTAATTTCAAACATTATTGGCTTCAGATCATACGGATCGGCATCTCTTTTAATCAGCTCATGAGCTTGTGCATACAAACCACGAATTTTATTGCTAAAGGCGGTGAATCATCCAGCCAATTCCGGTGGTTTACAATAGCTAAAATTGAACTATAATTTTTGATACTTTTTGTTTTAATTTTGGGTCTGCGGTTGCAAAGATATTCAATAAATACAAAAAGATGTCCCCCCGAAAAAACTTTTTGGAAACTCTGAGTTTTGATCTTCCCGCCAAAACCACAGTTCTCTAAACTATTAGGCCTACTGTATTCTTGTTAAACTATTAGGCCTAACTATCTCTAGATTATTAGGCCTAATAGTTTAGAGATAGTTAGGCCTAATTAGGTCTAAACTATTTAGAAATAAACTATTTGGAAATAAACTATCTCTAAACTATTAGGCCTACCACAGTTCTCTAAACCATTAGGCCTACTGTGGTTTTGGCGGGAAGAACAAAGCTCAGCATTTCCAAAAACTTTTTTCGGGGGGACATCTTTTTGTATTTGTTGAATATCTTTGCAACCGCAGACCCAAAATTAAAACAAAAAATATCAAAAATTATAGTTCAATTTTAGCTATTGTAAACCACTGGAATTGGCTGGATGATTCACCGCCTTTAAGTTCAGACAAACAGCTATTGATTTCGTCACACATAATCGTTAAATCAAAGTCTTTACAAGATTGGTTGAAAACTTTTGTAACAGTTGAAAACTCGCCTTCAGTTAAAACCAGAAAAAAAACAGCAAAGATGGATTGAATTTAATTGAATCAAATTAAAGGTTATTATCGAATTAAATAATGAGTGGTCCGGTTCCGAGACGTAAAAAATAAAGTTCATAAAATGATAATGTGAAGTTTAACGATGAAACAAAAAGTCTTCGTTTGAGTGCGATGAGTCAAGCTGACGAATGCAGTCGCAATGATACGGATGGTGGGTAGATGAATATACGGAGTAACTGGTGATCTGACGAACAAGCTGGCGTTCCAATTGGCGAACTGGCCGTGCTAGTTGGCGATCTGGCGGTTTTCTGCAGATAGAAATAAAAAGGTCCAATACATAATATTAGATGAGCCTACGCCTAACACAAAAAACACACGAAAAAGACACACTTACCAACCGTTTTGAGTCCCAAAAATGATTGGCTTTCGAAACAGTTGCCAATCTCAAACAGTAGTCAACAGCAAGGTCTTTCCAAAACAGTTGTTCCAAACTGCGGAAGTCAAAAAATAATAAGACAAAAAACGTCAAGCGTCGGCTTATATAGCATTACGTAATTAGAAACGCAAAAGACGTCGAGAAAAAACGCAAGACTGAATAATCCGGCAGAAATCAGAAAACGACAAGAAACTGAAATCCCAAGTTCGAAACTGCGCTAACAGGGATTCAAAAATAAAATAAGGGTTTTTGACAAATTTTCTGAAGTTTTGCCAATTTCTGGTTTTCGAAGTAAAATTTTACTTTTAATATTTATGGCAGAGATTACGAGGATTAGATCAAATTAGTGTTCCAGATTAGATGGATTACTATAATTAGCGGAATGCGTTGCGAACGAAAAACTACTAGGCCAGAGGCAACAAACGACTATTATAAAATCGTTTGTTTTCGATTTTACGCTAATTTTGTTTGAACAGAGTTATCGTTGGTTTGCAATACGATGATTCTTCGCAAAGTACAACCAAACAAAACAATATTTTGGTAGAAAAGGATTAATGATTCAATACAATCACAAATTGTTTTAGCTACACCCCACTACAAAAAATCAAAATTAATTTCTCATTAGGCTATACTAGCAAAATTATATGTCAAAACTCGTGAAGAGATTGCGTAGACCAGTTCCGCTTAATAGCATCTGGGCAGCACAGTTCTCTGTGAATGAATGTTGGAAGGGTGGCGAACCGTAACACAAGTGTGTCGAATTCGACCAGCTCGGGAATTGACTTTTAACCTCTGTTCCATATAATCAATCGTGTAACCGTTCAACCAACTAGCTACTAAAATCAAAATATAAACTTATGCTTAATGAAGTCTATCCTTAGTTTTAATACCCTACAGCCGATTTACAAAAATTTCAAAAAATTAAAACTGAAAAGCTTGCTTTCAGCCTACGCATAAAGACATCAATTAAATCAGTTACACGCCCCAAAGTTGATGTTTTTCATTATTTGGTTATTTTTCTTTATATTACAAATGCAACTTTTCTGTAATTAGTTTTACGTGACAAATATTTAAATAATAATAATCCAAGAATATCGCTACTTAAGCGTAAATAATCATCAGAGAAGTTTTTAGTGTCTAAATTCTTTTATTTAGTGTTGCAGTTATACCTTGCCCAGTGATCCCCGAACCTTGCCCGGTGATCCCCGAACCTCAGGATTTTGAAAGCTAAGCCTAAGAACGATGAAATATTTTTTTACGTTTTGTTCGTATTTTTTACATTGTGCAAAAATTGTTTCATGTGATTAGAAAACCATAAAAACAAATATACATGCCGATTGTTTTGTAACGCATTCTACTTTTTATTCAACCAATACTCGGTTTTTTGTGGTTGTTTTTTGCGTTATAGCAAACTAATTACGGAACTATTGTTATATTGCTATTTTTTAAGACGAATTAGAAATAGTCAACAAGACAGTATTATTCATTCTTGCAACGCGCCATACTTTATATAGATAGATAAGCAGCAATGCTGATGATGAATACTCAGTTGAGTTTTAAAACCAACGCCTGATTGGTACTCCGTATTGTTTATTTACCGCTTATTGGAACGACTAAAGCTCGCGTCGCTTGTTGGTTTGTTTTTGATTGGTCATTTTCAAACTAACAAATGCGAAGTTTCCTACTTTTACGAATAACTTGAGAACAATTAAGTCTAACTACCTGCAATTTCGACAGCAGTTTGAGATTAATAAGAGGTATGTTTGTACCAAGTTTTGAGGCAAAAGGTCACCTGACTTCGGTTTTAGAACCCAAAAATTGTCTCGTAAATTTGGCTTAAAAAGCGGTCTCATTCAAAAATGGCTGAAGTACAGCAAAAAATATTTTACAATATTATATGTCTAAAGATACCTTTTTATCCCTACCAACTCACTTTTAACAGCGATGAAGTTTTTTTTCCTTTTATTTCCTTTTTTTTTCCTAAAGCTTGTGCGCTTCTCTTCTCATAAACCACATGGAATTATAATTTTTCTGTAAAGCTGTTCAGCTGCAAACGCAATTTTGTTTCTCAAAATTTTCGGGGGCCAATCTCTCAGAAACCATCCAAAAATGGGGCCCCCAAAAGTCTATTTATTGAACGGCTCAAGTTCGGACGCTAGTTTGTTTTGATATCAGTAGATGTTTATTTAAGAGATACATATTTTGACATAGCTTGGGGGCACCAGCACCCCCACGTGAACCTCCAACTGGTTCCCGCAATAATCAATTTTTTCAATGGCTAAAGCTAAGGTGCTAGTCTTTTTTATATCAGTAGATCTTCATGAGACAAATATTTTGACGTAGTTTGGGGATACCACCCCTTCGGCATACCCCTAAATGAACCCCTCGACCAACATTTTTTTGAACGGCTTAAGCTAGACCACAAATGCTTTTTAATATCAGTTAACACTTAAGAGACAAATATTTTGACATAGTTTAGGGTCCCACCCCTCCTCCAGGAAACCCATGGGCTTGCTTCTCACCAAGCTCCCATCTAGTTCTACTGTATTTGCTCTTGTCTGTGGTTTGACTTTAATTTGTATCTCTATTGTTAAAACCATTATCAGACCGTTTTGTATACGATTCCTACTTGTTTCACAAAAAAAGTTTTTATTTGTTTGATTACGTTTGGAAGTGAAGTAGTGCCTGATTCCGTATACAACGGATAGATCACAATAAACTTCAGAATCCAAAGCGATCTTTTTTTAAACAATATGAGTACATCAGCAGTATTTAATTGGATCCTTTATTAGTATAAATGGTTCTAGCAAAATTAAACAATAGTAAATAAATAAATAAAACAAACTTGCAGTCACCAACTTGCAGCAAACAAAACTTTAGCTGCATTATCAATTACTGTATTTACATAAACTAAAAGCACATTAAAATACTGCATACTGAAACGCTATAGCCGTTACTAGCGAAATAATATATTCGTTTGTTGCTCCTAACATTTTGTTTCAAAAGGTTTCAAATCTTAATAAAATGCAATATTGTAGCAATACACGAAAATTGAAGTAAATGAGGTCAGTTTGCAAATTATCGCTGTATTCCTGTAGCCAAGAAATTGCGCGTTTATGAAAAAGTACTGTATGTAGTTTTGCAGCTCTGTGGTACGTTGCCTTCAAGTCTTCAAGTATCACTGTATGTGCAGTATTTTACCCAAAGTATAATTGAATCAATTTACTGTACAGTGAGGAACCTTTGGTGCACAATCATGTAGAATTTAATCCAATTTTGCAATACACAACGCACAGTAGCGTACGCAGGATTTTGAAAAGGGGGGGCCAGGAACTTCAGAAAATTTGAGAAAAGGAAAGAACAGAGCAAGAAATTGTTTCACCCGAAATCAGTACGATTTTTTTGAGAATAGGTGAAGAGCATACGATTAGGTGAAGAGCAAAAAAAAAAGGTCTTCACTCAAATTTAGTCCCATTTTCTGCCCAAAATTAATTCAAACGTCCAAAACATAGCGTTTGTGTGCTCAAACCTTCTTTCCAACTTACAAAGGGGGGGCATGCCGCAATTTTGCATACTATTCTATGCTAATTATACTATCCTGGCGACCCAAAGGGAGGGGCCATGGCCCAATGGCCCCCCCCCCCCCCCTAAATACATCCCTGACAACGCATTAAAAAAGCTTGTCATATGCCATCTAACTGTATTATATTATTACATCAGTTTAAATAATTAAAATTGTCCCTAACTTTTGTGATTCCTGAATAATTTTGTTGAGCCACAAATTGTGGGCGTACGCTGGGGGGATTTGGGGATTCAAATCCCCCCTCCCATTGGTCTGTCGACTAAAATGCACAATAAAGAAAATATCACGTTTTAGCACATCTGAACCTTTTTTTTTGCAATGAGATGGACTCCAGCATGATTTAAAGCCACTTTTGAAACATTTATAGTTTCTTCGGAAAGGGGGGGTAATTTGTCAAAGATCGAACTTACAAATCAGTAACACCTTCAAATTATTGTCAAAATTAGTAAATTTAACCGCTTAAAATGCTTAACATTGGCTTCGTCAAAAATATGGAGATGGGGTTTTAGTATTTGTTAATTAATCAGTATTAGTTAAGTATTGATCCATTCAAATCTTGTTCCATTAGCCCCCCTCCCTATTCCCAACTGTCTCACTCTATAAACTGCAAAATATAAATGCTTGTGAATTTTTTCACAGTATGATTTTGTGATTTACCGGCTTGTAATTTCGAGGACTGAAATGTTATCATTAGCCACCACCCACGTAGCCTATTTATGCAAACAGTTTGATCAGGTTTGCACTACCAATTACTATGCCACGTTTTAAAACCATTATTTTTTATCAAAATAGCCCAAAAATTAAGTTATTTTTGAAAAAAAAATGCAAAATTTTCAAGGGCTGGGGGCTCCGCCCCCAGACCCCGTGCCTCCGGTGGCTGGGGGGGGGCTTCGTTCCCAGGCCCCACACACAGCCCCCTTTTGCAAATTTCTGGGTACGCACCTGGCATTTGTACTGTTTATAATTATATGCGTTTTTGTAACTTTTGTTTTGAGCAATTTTTTCTTGATCGTTCAGTTGCAAACCTTATGATATTAAGTGTAGATGTAGCCTATGCTTAATGCTTGATTGTTTTTTGTTTGAAAAGTTTTATTTGCATTACGCAGTGTGTGACTTTGATTTCATTGTGTGACACTGCGCTGAGTTATTTATTTGCCAAAGTATAGATTGCGAACAAATTTTTGATGTCACTTTTGAAAACTCCCCGATTGAAAAATCCTGCGTACGCCACTGCCCACAATAGGCATATTGTGTAGGTCATTATCTTTCTACTGTTACCGCTTCGCACGGCGATGCAATCGTCATAGGATTTTACGTTTAACTCTTAATTCCGCAAAGCCAAATTAATCCTTTTCAACGCTTTAAGTGTGCGCTAAAGATCAGAAACTTGACCACCTTAAATAAAATGCGTATGTGATTAACTTTGGGGAATAATTCCAAAGTTGTTTTTGCTGTATAGAGAGATGAATAAATGCTCTACCATGGAGTGAAATTTTGAAATTTCTGCCTTGTGTAGTTTTCAAGTTATTATCGAAAATCCATGGTGGGCTTCGGAAGCCCTGACTTTGAGCATTGAATACCCTGCAAAAGGGTGAGTAACATAGCGTTAAGTTAATTACATTGGCCAAAAAAGGCTCAGATTTTGGAAGGTGGCTTCGGGAAATTGTAAAATTGGAAAATTTTCCTTTACTTTTACTACCTTAAATTTTAAGGACTTATTTGTGACTAAATTCTAGTTGAAGGCAACTTAATTTAAAACAAAATTCTTGTTTTTTAAGGGATTCACTATTAAAAAACCGAGAAGGGGCAAAAATGCTCTCCTTTTTCACCTCGCGCAAAATAAGGTAAAAGAAAGCTAAATCAAAGTTACGAAGAATTTCCAGTCGCTTCATTAAATGCGATTTTAGCAAACGCTATGATTGCTCAAAGAAATGAAACAATCAAAGAAATGTTTTAAAAATTTGTTAAGTTAACTACAGTAAATTGCTCACAAAAATTCAAAGATTATGAAAAAACATTACGGCCAAAAATTTGAACCAGCCGGTTGGTTGAGCGGTAACGCGTTCGTCTCTGGAGCGGAAGGTCTGAGGTTCAAATCTCGGCCCGGTCAAATTGGACGAAGTGTTGCCAACGGTTTGCCACCGCTGCGACATTTCTTCAAACAGAGCTGTGTTGCCCGGGCGCAATGACGCAGAAATGGGCCCCGCAACCTTGTTAACACTTCGGCATAATACAGCGAGTATAATAAAGGATTTCATTTGATTTGGCCAAAAATTTTGTTTAGAGGTTAAAAGTCTAATAGTTTGTATTAAATCCAGGTGCGCAACTTTAAGAAATGTTTTCTTTGCACAGCATTGAGAATTGCAATTTTCTCTTCAATATTTCACAAAATGGCAAAACTGGCCTGTATGTGATCTGTTAGCTGTATGCCTCTATTATCTCCGTGCCCGTATCGTTTTTCGACCTTTTTTTCTGTGAAGATTTTATGTTGGGGCTTAGCCCCTCCTTCAATAAAATTCTGTTTCCTATCTGATTGGTCCAAACAAGACTAAATTACTGCTTTACAGCACGGGAGTGTTTAATACGTCTAATTCAACATGTTTTTAAGGTAATTTAACAATAGTCACGTATATTTTTTGAGCTCGTCTATTTTGAGCCATGCCTCTACAGCACCAAATTACTCATTAACGAATCCAGGTGCAACTAAACAAAAAACTACCTTCATCAGGCTTGTGAAAACTTCACCCATTTGCAAACACACAGTGCAGAGACGTAAGAGCAAGTGCTGAAATGTTTGATTAAAAATTAAAAATTTGAGTTAAAACGACAGTATAAAGTCAATTTTGAAAGAAAAATCCCCTCAAGATTAATGACTTATTAATTATACATAATGCAATGCGTAGATGATCGCAATATCAATCCGTCAAGTTGAGCAATCAAAAAAAATTTAGTCGGACATTAGAAAAACACGCAAAAATGGATTTCTTAAAATTAGGGCTATTCCATTATATTTAAAAAAAAATTTGAGCATTTTTATACCCAACCTCTGGAAAAGAGTCAATTTACCATTTTATAGATAGAGGCTGGCGTACTGATCAACCTGCAATAAACATTTTTCTAATCGGCCAGTGGTTACTGAGATATTGAAAGTCACCGCTAGATGGCAGACACGAGTATGAAAAATTTTAAATCTAGATTTTACGAGTTTTACTAAAGATATCGACTTAGTTTTTGTGTCTAAATACATGTTTTTCGGGGCAAGGAATCGTAATTTCAGGTTATTTTCATGATAATTTCTCAGGAAAGTCTGTTACTTGAAGTTTTTTGAAATTTTGGGGGCTAAGTTGAGGCCCAAAAATGGGAATGAAAGATTACACAAAATAAAAAAAAAATATGCCTTAAAGTCTTGACAGCAAGCATTTTTTATCGCTTTTTCGTTTTTCCTTAACGATTGTAGTCTTCATCACCTATGCAGTATTTTTTGAAACAAGCTTTCAAAAATTCATACTTTGTTTTTCAAATTTTGAATTTATTGCTTGTTCTGAATGAATACAAATATTGATTGTTTCAAAACAATTACAGTTGTTTCATAATTATGCAACAAAAATATGGCTAGTTTATGAATCAGAATCAAGAACTTTACCTTATTGAGCAGTAATCAGAGATCATTCTTTCCAGTGCTTCATTATGAGTTAGCTGCCATGAATGATTTTCAGTTGATTATATTTCACCAAATGATATCAATTAGTGATTGTTTGTGCAAATTAGCTTATATCAAATGCAAACTAAAATTATTCAAAGTTATTTTGATCATTCTCACCAATTCCGCATGCACTATTTTAGAGCTTGCATACAAAACATTTTAATTTTTTAGTTAATTTTGGAGCAAAATGTTTAATTTTTTGGCCATTCATTCAAAATTTACGCAATAATTATCAAATAACTGAAAAAAATTAACAAACCTAGACTGTTAGTGGTATTGATTTAATAAATAAGCTCAATTAAAGTTTGCATCTAAATGTTATAAGGATTAACTTTTTTTATTGCGCTCATTATGAAAAAAATGTAGGCTACAACAAAGAAATTATAAAAAAAATACCATATTATCAAACATCTGGATTGCTTACTCACCTAGATCAATACTCATGTATTAAGTAATTTTGAGTGTGCTTCAGGGGTGTATTCTCCATGCATGCAAGGCATGCATTGCATGCCTAGTCATTTAGCCAAAAAAGAAAATAATAATTTGAACAAGTACATGTAAAAATTTAAAACAAAATCCAACTAAGTTGCCACAGGTACAGGAATTCACTTTCAAGTGGAAGAAGCAATAAATAGTCTTGCTTAATTCATTGATTTCAGTTTTAGTCTGTTTTCAGCATATTGCTAAATTACAAAATATAACGGCAACACGCATGCAATTTTCAAATTGCATTCAACGGCTCAAAAGATCGCTGTGTTTCGATACGATTACGAACAAAATTAAATAGGTTTGAAAGCTTTGATTGGCGCATTGTTTGCTGCAAAAGTTTTTTTATCCGTCTAGTTTTTTGTTTTCGTAAAATACAGTCTCTATTTTGATTTTAGATTTGCTACAGTAAATTAGCTTAAGACAGGCCGCAAATACGCGCCAAAGCATGCAATTTTAAATATTGCATGCGTGTTGCCATTTATTTTATGTGATTTCGCAATATGAAAAAAGCGAATAACTAAGCGGCAAAACCAAGCCGTAATAGCCGGTTGGTATTGGCTTTAAGTAATGTAAGTCAGAGTGAGTTTTTGATACGGTACTGTTCTCCCTATTTAGGCTAAATGTTGAGCTATAAAAGTGAAAGCATGATGTGAAATCAATTTAAACAAAGAGTAACCGGTAGTTGGTTCAGTTAGTATTTAGTTAGCCTAAGCTAAAGCTAGTCGTAAAATTTGCTCTAGGTTTGCAAAAAAGTTTTTACGACTATCAATAAATTACCGTTTGGTAGTTTTGCTACTTTTATGGAGCGCCGTTTGTGTACCCGAATTTGTGCAATGTTTTTTTGCATATTTAATTAAATAGTCATTTTAATTAAACATACAAAAATAAATATACAAAAAAAACTAGTGCAAAAATAAATATGCAGAAATTTTTTGCGCGGACTTTTTTTGACTATTTATTTTTGCAATAAGAAAAAATTGCGCAGAATATACCGTTGCAAAAGTAAATAGTCAAAAAAACTGCGCACAAAATAAACCGTTGCAAAAATAAATCGTCAAAAAAACTGCGCACAAAAATAAAGCGTTGCAAAAATGCGCTGCAGACATTTTTGTATATTTGTTAGTGGAGCGTGGCAAAGCTGCTCTTTGATGCGCTATCGGCTGTTCTTTAATGCGCTCTATGAGCAGCCGAGAGCGCTTTGCCACGCTCCACTAACAAATATACAAAAATGTCTGCAGCGCATTTTTGCAACGCTTTATTTTGTGCGCAGTTTTTTTGACGATTTATTTTTGCAACTGTTTATTCTGCGGCAATTTTTTCTTATCGCAAAAATAAATAGTCACAAAAAATCCGCACAAAAAATTTTTGCATATTTATTTTTGCACTATTTTTTTTTGTATATTTATTTTTGTATATTTAATTAAAATGACTATTTAATTAAATATGCAAAAAAGCACTGCACAAATTAGGGTACACAAACGGCGCCCCATATACTTTACTTGTGCTTTTCTGGTTTTTAAATAAACTAAACAAAGCCAGGCCTAACCATATATACATTGGACTAGCCTTGAGCCACCAGCCTGCTTAATATTGTAGCCTATAGCATTGCTGGCTGTTGCCAGCAGGCTTTGATATATTGTTATGACATGAGGAAGAGGCTTTGAAAGTAGGCTATGTATTTGCTATTCAGCAAGTTGTCTTAGCTTAGTTCTGCAATTAATGTTTTTGCTTCAATGTTATTAAGCCAACTTTACTGTTAGTGTTAGCCTAGTATGGAACCGGTAACCGGCTACTGGCACATATGAAACTGCTAGACCTGTCACTCTCTGTAGTAACACAAGGAAGACTTGTATTTGGACAGTAAATGTACAGTACATACCACTGTGTAGTGGAGAGCAGGACCACCGAGAGGAGGGGGGCAGGGGGGTATAATGACCCCGGGGCCCATGTACTTGGGGGGGCCCATGGGCTTCAGGAAGGCTCGAAAGGGGCCCATTAAATGACATTTAGAAATGAGCATGTGAGACCTTCTTTTTGGAGATCAAATGATTTTGACCGAAAAAACAGTTAGAATTCCGGGGAAGAACTTTTTTTTTTTGAGATCACATCATAATTTGGACAAAACTACGGCATTGTCTCCGTCTGTTTTTTAGTTCACAAAACCTGAATTCCGTCATATTTCAGCTGGCCCCGGGCCTACGTTTGGCTCTCGGCGCCCCTGCAGGAGAGAGGAGGCCTAGTTTCAATACCAGATATTTATTAGCGTTAAGTTAGTTTTATATTTTACTGCTTGATAATTAATGACGTTTTAAAACTAATGACGTCATCATAACTGCATGCCTTATCTGAAATGTCACGCTACGCCACTGGTGTGCTTAGTTGTGCTGTTTTCTCCCAGGACTTTGATATTCTTTTGTGCGTGTGATTTCAATCGTCATTTAACTTTATCGAATCAAAATCAATTTTTTCGTTATACTCGTTGTATTACGCTGAAGCATGTAATGAGTTTGCGGGGCCCATTTCCGCGTCATTGCGCCCAAGCAACACTGCTCCTTTCGAAGAAAGGTTGCAGCAGTAGCGAGCCGTTGGCAACACTGTCTGATTTGACTGACCCGAGATGTGATCTCCCGCTCCAGAGACAAACGCGTTACCGCTCGACCAACTGACCGGTCAGTTAAGTTTATTCCAAGTAAAATTGCAATTGTACTATAAATAAATATGCAATGCTAGTTTCTTGTTCTTTCAAATGACGTACAGTAGCAGTGATTTGCAGATGAACCCACGTGTATAATGTTTTCTCATTTGCATCAACATATTTGCTCGTTTTTGTTTAATCGTTTTGAGTGCTTCTGGCCTAAAGGCTATCAACGCGGAAGCCTTGGGAAGAACCACCAAAACAGCCACTACTTAAAACAAGCAATGCGAAAAAGTTGTCCTCCCACAAGATTCAAACCTGCAGTCTTTGGATTACCGGTCCTTTGCTCTACCACTTGAGCTAGAGAAGATGTCTCCTCGCATGCTTAATTTTGGCTATTTAAACCCCGCAACTTGCTTGTTCTATAATTTTAACATCATAATTGACTTGGTATTAAAATCATAGAACAAGCAAGTTGCTGGGTTTAAATAGCCAAAATTAAGCATGCGATGAGACATTTTCTCTGGCTCAAGTGGTAGACCAGTGGACCAGTAACCCAAAGGCTGCAGGTTCGAATCCTGTGGGAGGACAACTTTTTCGCTTTGCTTGTTTTAAGTACTCGCCGTTTTGGTGGCTCTTCCGTAGGCTTCCGCGCTGGTAGCCTTAAGGCCAGAAGCACGCAAAACGATTAAACATTAACACTCTGGCCTGCAAACGTCAACACGATATTTTTGATCTAAATTAGTTAAAACGTATACACAGGATGTTTCAAAAAAAGCATACCGGTATATTGTAGAAATAATACCAGTATATTGGTATGTTACTTTTGAAACACCCTGTATAAAGATTTCGCAATGATTAAAATTGTATTATATAACAAAAATGCACTAAACACCATTGCAACAATGACACCAATCTTGTGATTGACTAGAATTTATTACATGAGTCAGCAAGACCAACTTAATGCTACAGTATGTATAATTTGTGGCCAAAACGTCTACTAATGTTCGATACATGTTACATGCAACTGTATTGTTATTTGCTCAGCTGCATTGTATGAAAAGTAAAATACTCAAAAATTGTTTCTTTTCATATTCATACTTTCATTTCACTTAAATGAAGAAATTTTTATGTGCTGTTTTTATTGCATTATCTTGGTAGCTGAATAGTCAGGTTGTGATATAACAGCTAAACAAATTGTTCTGTTTACACACATTGCTAATCAATTGTCATCGTAAAGTCTGTATCAAAAAGAAAGAAAAACTTTTATGCTAACCCAAAATATTTTTGTTTCAAAATTCTATTCAATCCTTCATCCCCAATTTTTGACCCCAATTTACCAAAAAAAAACCTAAAAAACTATCAAAACACAATTTTATAGCAACATTAGCCTTAACTAGATGGGAGTTTACCAGTAAACCCAGTGAACGACCGACGTATAGCTAATACTGTGACGCTCAAAAGTACTTGTTGTCTACCGTAAAATCAGCAATTATTCAAAAATATCTGATTATGGAACCTCCAGAAAAGTGGAGTCAAAATATTTGTCAGTTAAATATCTTCTGATATCATAAAACACTGGCACCCCAGCTTGAGTCGTTCAAAAATTGATTTTTGGGGGTCGTTTGGGGGGTCCCTGGGGGGATCACGTCTTTTCGGTGCGACCATTTCGGCGCGACCATTTCGGCGCCAACTATTTCGTTGCCGTACGTTTTCTGCACAGATCGTTTCGGCGCCAATGCGGTTCTCTTTGACAGTTCACTTATTTAAGGTTTGGGTTAGGGTTAGGGATTTGGGTTAGTGTTAGTAAAAAGCACAAAATCTTGGCGCCGAAAAGGGCCGCGCCGAAATGGTCTCACCGAAAAGTCGTGAACCCGTCCCTGGGGGGGTGGCACCCCCAATTTATGTCAAAATATTTGTCTGTTAAATATCTACTGATATCAAAAAAAAGTAGAACTCTAGCTTGAGCCATTCAAAAAAATGGATTTTTGGGGGGTCTATTTCGGGAATTCCCCGGGGGGGTGGCACCCCCAAACTATGTCAAAATATTTGTCTGTTAAATATCTACTGATATCAAAAACAACTAGCACCCTAGCTTGAGCCGTTCAAAAAATGGATTTTTTGGGGTCCCATTTTGGGGGGGTTTCCGGTGGAGTTGCCCCAAAAAATTTCGGGAGAAAAAATTGCATTTGCAGCTCAACAACTTCACACAAAAATTAGATTACGATGTGTTGTGGTTTAGGAGAAGAAGAGCGTACAAACTTTAGGAAGAAAAAAAAGGAAAAAAAAGGAAAAAAAAAGGAAAAAAAAGGAAAAGGAAAAAAAAAGAAATGAACCTCATCGCGGCCAAAAGCGGGTTGGTTGGGATGAAAGGGTATCTTGAGACACACAACCCTATGAAATATTTTTTGCCGTACTTAAGCTGTTTTTGACTGAGGCCGCTTTTTACGCTAAACTTGCGGAGCGGTTTTCGGGTTCTAAAACCGAAGTCACGTGACCTATTGCCTCGAAATTTGGTACAAACATACAACTCATTAATCTCAAACTGCTGTCAAAATTTCATGTAGCTAGATTCAACCGTTCTTGAGTTATAAGCAAAAGTTTGAAATTTCGCACTCGTTAGTTGGAAAATGGCCGAGTAAAAACAGAGGAACACGCGACGCGAGCGTCGGTCGTTCCAATTAATCCCCAAATTTAGATTTCCCACCCCCAAAAACATATATTTTGACACAAAAACGAACTTTCTGCCGCAAGTAAGGGCCTCAACATTAATTTTTGTATTTTTACGTACTCTCACCTGACATCCAGTAGTGGTTTTCGATACCTTATTAACGGATAGTCGCATTAAAAATTTTTTTTATATAGCTTGTGTCATCCTATGTAGATAATCTGTAAGCATTTCCGGCTTTTAAAGAAACAACAAAAATTCGATTTCCGGTGCAAATTCTGAAACAATCGCTCAAAATTTTTGCGGGGCGTTTTTTGTCCAATCGACGATTTGAGAGGTTGATAGCGTGTTTTTTAGAAAAAAAATTTTTAAACTGCCCTATTGGACACGTATTAATCTATCAATCGAGTTTGCATGCCCCATTGAAACCCAGTAGCGACATTTGCAGCCAGTTGTTCAATTGTGACGTTGATTCTTGTTTTTTGTATGTAAACAATAAAACTTTCCACTAAATTCAAATTATGACAATACAGTGCTTGTATGCATTTGGCTTATGCGTAAGTTCCACGTCTGTAACTGAATTTGGCTATTAAGGTTTTTTTAAGCTGAACGTTGGAGAAGCACTGCAGTTAAATTTCGTGGAGGTTGCCGAGATGTCAAGATATGTCTAATAAGTTGACATTTAAAGGCAGCTGACGAGAGTGGGTGTGTTTTGCAAGCAGCAGCTAAAACTACCAAATACGTATAGCTCGAATTGTTAAGCGTTTTTGCGCAGTTAAACTTTGAAAGATGCAATCGATCAGCAAAGCAAAATGATCAACCTATCCGACGTAGAAATTAAACTTACCGCAGTTTTAAAAGCCCTTGCTAACCTTAATTCAAAATCTAATAAAATTTGACGAAAAACTAAACAAATTTGAGTCTTAAATTGAATGAATTTGAGTCTAGATTTGATAAATTTGAAGTCACTTCCAAAGAGAAAATGATGGACATCGATGACACAACAAACCAAAAAGTACCGTGTTTCCCCGATAATAAGACCTACCCGCAAAATAAGACCTAGCGTGATTTTTGAGGATGATTTTAATGTAAGCCCTTCCCTTAAAATAAGCCCTAGTTGAGAGCGGCAGAAAGACGAAAGAGTCAAACATTCTTTTTTTATATTTATTCAAACTGCTTTAATGCGGTGTATGCCATCCTTTTCAAAAAATCTTTTTGAATAAATTCTTGAATCTTAAATAAATTGTTGTTAATGAGTTTCTGAATAAAAAACATGTTAATGGCAAGTAAATGTAGATCTTTCTTCGTAATTTCTGTTTATTTAAAATCTCGTAATTTTTACTTTGTAACTTCATTTTTTGATATATCAAAATAATACATCTCCCGAAAATAAGCCCTAGTGCCATATTTTGGAGTAAAAATTAATATAAGCCCTGTCTTATTTTCGGGGAAACACGGTAACTACAGTTGTTGAAGAGGTTAACGAAAAGTTACAGAACAATTTTTAGACGTTCAGACTAAGTCCGAGGACCGACCAATCGTATTGTTGAAATTCTATTGCTTTTTCAAAGTTGAAAGCAACCTTGCCTGCTTGCTAATTGAATTCAAACCCTTAAAACTCTTTTACGAGCCAAAGAAAATGATTATATTGGGTAAGAGGCACATGACAAGAGATTGAATGTCTTGATTCATAGCCTAAGCGAGTCCGAGGGTGCTTGGAAAAACAAAAAAGATTCTTACAAAATTTTGTCCAATTTTATGAGCGACGGATCGAAAATCGAGCCCCAAACCGTAAATTTTATTGATTACCTTCGTTTACTTCAAAGACCCATTTTCAACAGCAATGAAAAAACAACTTGTGCAATAATAATCAAAGTCGAAAGTGTTTTTGATAAGTATACAATTTTAAATTCGGCCAAAAATTTAAACAATTTAATTCCAGTCAAGCTGGTTCAATTAAGAATGATCTGTTCCCATACATCGATACTTACATCACAGCTTAGGCGTAGCCAGGATTTTTAATTGGGAGGGGCCCAAATAACAAATCACATGCAGTGATGTCATCCTAAATTTTTGAAAGAGGAAATTTTTGTGGTGCAAAGATATGGTAAAACGGAAGATCAGTAGCCTGGTATGGCACTTAACCAGGTTTGACACTTAACCAAGATTTTGCTGTAGGGAGAGGGCTTTAAACCAAAAGTTAAAAAGCGAAAATGTCTAAAGAGGGAGACGCGTTGAATAAACTAACGTAACTCAAACGGATTACAAACGGGGGTCTGGGGCGGAGCCTCTAGCCGCCGAAGGCTATGAGAGTGTGGGGGCGAAGCACACAGCCGCTGAGCAAGTCTTTGTGATTTTTTGGAAACAAAGCTATTTTTATGCCACTGGATCACATTTCGCATGTGTTTATAGCCCTTTGAAAGAACTAGATTTTTAACATTTGTAAGCCAATTGAAAAAATTAAATTGTTCAATCCTCTTCTTACTTGCAATTTAAGTTCAAAACACGTTCAAAATCTTGCATTTTGGTGTTAAATTTTGTAAATTAATTGGCACAGGTAGTGGTAAGTAAGATACATTGCCTTCCAGCGGTAGAGTTCTCGAGGACGTCCTTGGCCTCGAGAATGTTCTCGAGGACACAATTTAAACTCCTTGTCCTCGAAGGTCAAGTCCTCGTTCCTGGCCTTTACCTTGAAGTCTGCAAGTCCTCCAAAATGCACTGTTCTCGGCTTGGGGACAGCACTATTTTTTGACTTGGTGAAATTGGGCCAAGGTCATGACCAATTTTGTGTCGTCTTGCAGAAGGCCAGAGAGCTTGCGAAAAAATGTTGGAAGACATTTTTGTTTTCTGGGAAAGCTCGAAGTTTCCGGAAAATTTACGAAATTTTGGAGCGGATCCCTTTTTTTTGAAATCACTTCCGCGTTGTGTCCTTGGTTCTTAGCCTCGAGAGGGTCTGTCCTCAAAAGAGCTGAGCTTGGCCTTGGCCGCGGATTTTATTTTGTGTCCTTGGCCTCGAATTTTTTTGTGTCCTTGGCCTTGGCCTCGAGCTTTGTGTTTTCGACTCCACCTCTGTTGCCTCCTTCAATATTTTAGCAGTAAATAATAATCCACTCGAAGACGTTGCTTAAGAAATTTTTGATTTGTCATGAAAACAACCAGCTTAGGAGTACAAGTATGACCAGGGGGCCCAGGCCCCTAAATTTTAAATCAATAATTTAATCTATGTGCATTTCCCCTGGCTAATTTTTTTTTAAGTATGTTTTTGCGTAAAAACTGGCAAGGTAGAGGTGAATTGTTATTCAAAAATGATACAAAAGACGGTTAGGCCTACCAGCCATGTATTTGTTACGCCTACCAACCTACTAACCTGGGTCGCATTTACATTGCACGGGGCCTTTGGCACTTGGGAATTTCGCAACATCTTCCGGTCAAATATAGGTGAAGGCCAAAAAAAGTCTTACTATCGGAGCGCCGGGCCCCTCTCATTGTGCCATGGTAAATCCGCACCCTGGTTATTACATTACGTTCATAAAAGATTACATCAGGGCCTGACGTAGCAACGCTTAGAAAAAAACCCTTATTTTCATCCGGTTTATACATTTTAATTGGTTGGCAAAAATTGAATTGAAGGCGCCCCGGCCTCCTGATGGCCAAATTGTTGTTAATTACTGTTTTACGCATTTACTGTTGTACGCGAAGATGCAAAGAGAAACTGAAACTGAAGAAACAGTAGGTTTTCGTCACATTTTTATGATTGGTGGCATTTCAATTGTGGAGGGCATGGGCCAGTGCCCCCCCCCCCCCCTGGCTACGCCTATGCATCACAGAGCACGTTCCTAAAATACTGTATCTCTATAAGGAAGAAATTACATTCAATCTTAAAGGAAGCCCGAACTGAAGGCCAAAAAACCAGATGGACCGGAAAATGGCCTTTACTGGCTCTATGTAAATGGCAAAAAACATACTCCTCATTAGTGTGAGTTGACGATAGTTCTGTAAATTTTTGTGTTTTATTTGCGATTGCTTTAGTTTTCTAATGAGAATGCAGGGATTGGAAGAGGGATGCCTTCACCAAATTTCTAAACCCTAGCAGGCATATCAGTTTCCTTGCGCATAATATGGAGGTACCACACCATAGGCGTAGCCAGGGGGCCCGGGCCCCCCCAATCAAAATACCACTAACGACAAAAAATTATGAGAACATAGCCTAGCGATTGCAGTTTTTTTTCAGTAATTACGCACATAACAGTAATTAACAATAATATTAATGAAAGGGAGCCCTGGGGCCCTTAACTAACAACCAGGGGGCCCTTTACCAACAACTATGGGGCCCTGGGGCCCCTAACTGAAAGCCAGGGGACTCATAACTGACAACCAGGGGGCTCCAGGGCCCCTAACTAACAACTAAGGGGCCCCAAACCAACAACCAGGGGCCCTGAAGTCCCTAACTGACGACCAGGGGGCTCCAGGGCCCCTTACTCACGACCAGAAAGCCCCAGGGCCCTGTAATTAACAACCAGGGGGCCTGGGGCCCTAACCGACAACCAGGGGGCCCCACAGCCCTAAACCGACAACCAGGGCCCCCAGGGCTTTCCTAACTGACAAATAGGGGGCCCCGGGCCCCCCCTAACTGACAACCACGGGGCCCCTAATTAACGACCAGGGGGCCCTGGGGCCTCTAACCAACAACCAGGGGGCCCTGAAGTCCCTAACTGACGACCAGGGGCCCCGGTGCCCCTAAATCACGACCAGAGAGCCCCAGGACCCCTAATTAACAACCAGGGGGCCTGGGGCTTCCAACCAACAACCAAGGGGCCCCGGGGCCTCTAACTGGCAGCCAGGGAGCCCCAGGGCCCCTGACAGACGACCAAGGTTTCCGGGCCAGGGGCCCCTTAATTCAAATTTTTTACAATCTATATGCAAAACATGTGAGAAATCTAAGAGTTTTGACCTAAAAGTTGCCACCCCAGGCCCTCGCTTATCGTTATTATGAACTTAACGCTATAACACAGGCGGTAATGCAAACTCCCCAATTGAAATACAACCAATGATAAATACAAAGAGAGCATAGCCAGTATGTTGTCCCTGTCCGGAATTGCAGTTTCTTTAATTTAGGATTTAAGCGTACAAAAGTAAGCAATAATAATGACGACCACATGTCCACGTCATAGTAATGCCATGCAATTCTTGGACGTTTCAAAAAACGGATCCTATAAACCTCCCCGAAAAACACCTTCCAGAAATTACATTTCCCCGAAAAACACTTGGCCGAAACTACATTATCCCGAATATACATTTCCCTGAACGTGCATTTTCCAGAAATTACATTTCCCTGAACATACACTTGCCAGAAATTACATTTTCCTGAATGTGCATTTGCCAAAAATTACATTTTCCTGAACGTGCACTTTCCAGAAATTACACATTCCTGAACCTGCACTTGCCAGAAATTACATTAGCCCGAATGCTCATTTGGCAGAATGTACATTTGGCCGAAATTACATTTCCCCGAAAACTTATTTTCCAGAAGTTACACTTGCCAGAATGTACATTTGGCCAAAAACACATTTCCCCGAAAGCTTATTTTCCAAAATTTACACCTGCCAGAATGTTCATTTGACCGACATTACATTTCACCGAAAGCTTATTTTCCAGAATTTACACTTGCCAGAATGTACTGTACATTTGGCCGAAATTACATTTCCCCAAAAACTTATTTTCCAGAATTTACACTTGCCAGAATGTACATTTGGCCGAAATTACATTTCCCCAAAAACTTATTTTCCAGAATTTACACCTGCCAGAATGTACATTTGGCCGAAATTACATTTCCCCGAAAGCTTATTTTCCAGAATTTTTACTAAACAAAATTTACGTTTGGTCGAAAACACATTTCCCCGAAAACTTATTTTTCAGAAATTACATTTCCACAAAAATTCATTTTCTAGAAACTATTTTTCATTCGAAATATTATTCTATGTTTAGGTTATTTATTTCTAGTAAACAGAACAAACTTTTAGGTGAAATTAAGAAACGTTGCGATAACAGTTAGCTTGCGGAATGAGAAATATAACCTAGCTTATTAGTCAATTTCAGGGATGGTCAATTTGCTATCATAAGTTGTGCTTCAAGCGTAACGAAACTTAGCAATTAAAAATCGATGCAAGCATGTTCACTGAGGCAAAGCAAGCTTACAGTACTTTTACCAAGGTTACACTTTTTTGGAAGAGCCAATAAATTTTAAGTTGAGCTGGCTTCTCATAGTTTTTTGCCAATTTGCTGCTTCATTTGTTCTTAATATTATTCCTTGAATTCTGCGAACGTTCATGTCAATTTAAACGACCATGTTTTTAAAGTTATTTTGGAGTCCAATTCCGAATGCTCTGTCAGCTTGAGCAAAGACTTTTTTGCAGCATCGTAAAACTGCAAAAGCGAAAAAGTACGGAGTTTTTTTTTTGACGTGAGAACATCCAAATATTTATGAGTTGCTTGCGCTATTTGAAGCAGCACTCTGTAATTTTAGAATCGTTGCAATATTTTGCTTGTAAATACTGGAAAATTACTAAAATTTCATCGTTTTGAATTAGCATAGAATTTAGTTGCTTTCAAGATTTGAAATTTATTCTTTTTTGTTTCCAATCTTTTTGTTACTGATGGAGGCTGGCATTTTTTTAGATTCTGAGCAAGAATGAGCCTCGGGTTTTTATGAAATATTATTGTTATAAAAAAAAATAGTGTAATTCGTCTTGCGTTCGCGACAAAATTAAATCTGCAGCTGTAGTACGAAGTATAGCCAAAATCTACGTCAAACAACACTTGTTGCATTCCTCGGCAAAAGATTTCGCGCTTTAGCTTACCAACACTCAAAAAAGCAGCAATGGCGTGTATCCGCAACCAGCTTCAAAGAGCTTTTGGTTAAAACCTACCGAGAAAGCCACTTTTACGCAAAGCTCATTATGATGTCAATTCCCGCCATTCACATTTCATACAATTTAGAACATTTCATTCGCAGTTCATGCGAAGGTAGCAAAAAGATAAGTAATTCCTTCAGGTGACGTCACAATTAAAACCTACGAGTCTTCCTGTAGCAAGTACTGACCGCATAATGCAATGTAAGGAACAGTGGTGCCACTCCTAGTGAATTTTCACTAAATCTAGTGAATTTTGGTCCGGTATAGTGACCTAGTGAATTTTACGATCCAGTGAATGTTTTTGTAAAATGTGCAAATACCTGAAAGCTGCTAATGTTTGCTTCCAAATTTTTGGTTGCAGTTTTATATCATTGCATGTTTAAATGTGTTGTTTTTTTTTCGCTTGATGATACCCTTGAGCAAGGTCAAAACGCGTCGCGATAGCTCATTCGCACTGTATATTACAATAGTAAATTGTATAGATGAATAACTTATGCTTCTAAATACTAGCTGTGAAGGTGGCCTAAGTTACTGGTCGAAACACGAAAACCTATAGTTTTAGGTTGACAATCATTGAATAGAAAAAAAAAAATTTTTAATGAACCTGAAAGACCTTTTGTTATTTTTTAAAGATGACCAAGAAAATTACGCGAAAACCGTGCGTCGCTGGAGTGAAGACCTTTTTTTGGAAGATCAACTAAAAATTCACGCAAAAACTACGACCGGTGGTGCCACTCCGAGTGAATTTTATATAGATCTAGTGAATTTTGGTCCGTTTTAGTGTCCTAGTGAAACGATCTAGAGAAATTTTTGTAACTTACCAAGTGAAGACCTTTTTTTCTTTTTTTGAGATCACCTAAAAAGCAGTCTCATTGTCTTGTTTTTAACTCAATTTTAAATTAAAAGCACAAAGCGTAGTGAAAATTTTTGTGTTTCACAAAATTCTAGTGAATTTTGAAGAGTAGCCTGTGGCAGCATTGGTAGCGAACAACGTAGAATGAATGATCTTGTCGAGATTGTTGTTGGGGAGGTAGCTGTACTGCAACTGCATAGGATGAAAATTCGAATTTCCTGCTGTTGAGAATTCTCTGCTGTGTACTTTTGACCAGAGAATTTTGATTTAATATTTGTTTGCTACCAGGCTCCTGTCAATCTTTCGAATTGAACCATTTCACCAATTTACACATTGGTGTCAGAGAAACATTAATTTTTGCTTTAAATAAATTTTCCCTCAAGGCGCGTAATGCCTACCTCAAATCAAAATGACAATTCCGTACGGTGTTTTTTTTTATTCTTCAAATTTATTGATACGAATAGGCCTATTTTATTATATTATTGTATAATTATTGGGAGAAAACGCTCACCTAACGAGCTCCGTTAAAGCAAGACTGAGGGCCAGTGCTTCCCAATTTTTCATCACCGTGACCTATTTTCAATTCGAAAATTTTCCATTGCCCACATTTAAATCGCTAGCTTAATCGCAATTTATCAATTTTCAGGTGATCCCCACAAAAAAAAGGTATGGTATTTACGCCAAAAACCACAAATTTTGTGCTAGCTCACCCTCTAACGGGCCCCACAGCTCTAATGATTAAGACAGTTTTTTAACCGAATTTGCAATTACCCAAATAGCTCTAGCCCACCACAAAATGCTCCTATGGCCCACAGGTTGAAAACCACTGCTGAAGGCCATACATACGTAAGCGTAATGGTCGTCAAATTTCATTTTCGTCTTTTCATACGTCTAAATCTGCGCTAAGATCAGTAGCGTAGGCGGGGAAGTGATGCAGTGCCGTCGCTACAGGGGGCCATGTCCCCCGATTTCAGTTTACTCAAAATGCTGTTTTTGCAACATCACGGAAAGATAAGACAATAGTCAATCATGGAAATATAGCAATAATAACTTTTAAACATAATTTTCCTTTGAAGTTTTCCGATCTTTTGCCAAATTGTTGGCAATCAACTGGTGTACATAAGCGTGACGGAATAACCCGCCTTTTTACTGTAACACGCCTATACAAATGTGTCGCGGAAGAGGGATATAAGACTGCAGAATCGCTACCGATACTTTGTTAGTGATTATGACATAAACAATAGGTGAAAACATTTTTTTCAAAGAGCAGCAGCTGTTTTTGATGTTTGGGGCACACTCAACATTTTTAGGTCGCAGTGAGTGGATCACCATTGTGAAGGGGCCTAGGCCCTCTTAGCCAAGTCACTTAGAAAATTTAACGTCAAAATATAAGCGTTTAAAAGTATTTAGACTTGACCTGAAGTAAGGGGGAGAGGGCTAAAGAGGTTAAGCAATTTAAGCCTTTGAAATGACTTCTGAATTTTAGCAATTTAATCATTGATGCCGCTTCAAAAAGTGCGAAAGGTGATTAAAATGCCGTTAAAATTGCTATTTTTGTGCTGTAAAATCTCAAACATTGCCCAGTGGTTGGGTGGCTCCGTCCCCAGGCCCCGGTCTGTGACACGCTCGAGATGCATCAGTTTGTTTAGCAAAAGGCCTAAATTAAACAATTTTTGTGCAAAAATAATTTTTGCTTCACCTCTCTAGCAAAATCCTGGTTGCGCGTTGGGCAGCATTCACTGCTGTAGATAGAGTTTTCAAGCGATTACGGCAGGGCCGCAACTCAGAGGGGGCCAGGAGGGGCGGCGCTTCCCAAACAAAAATTTCGCCCGCCCAAACCCCAAAGCGACAATAGGAGAAAATATTGGTAGGCCTAAGTAGCCTATTGTAACGCTGTTGATTAATGATTTGAACTGATGCGAAATATTGCGTTTCGCAAAACTTTTATAATCAGTACATTGATTGTGGTGCCACTGGCACCCGGTATGCATAAGCCTAACGCATAATCGCAATCCTTGCTTGATTTAACTGACAAGCTACAAATTGTTTAAGTAAGTAAAATCTTTAAAGAATATTGCAAAATTTTATTGTGACGCAATAGCAACTATTTTACAATCAAAAAATTGACGTTAGGTGCGGTTGCGGTAGCACCATGGTAGCACGCTAGCATTAGCATTTAGGCTTCATTGGCACATTTGGCAGCTTTTAATGATTTAATATTCCTTAGGGAAATGAATCACTATCCTCACGATGTAATAAGAGCTGCTGAAACCAAATGAATGCTTCGTCATTTATGGTATTTTTTGGAACGATTAGTTGCTTCAGCTTTCTTTGATGACCGAGTTTCAAATAAAACTATACAGTCAATGGCTAAAAATTTGCAAAGAAATTCTACGTTCACAAACTTGCCAAGGTTGAATGGGAAAGATTTTGATTGCACACTGGGATTAGAAAATTACGTTACGAGACGGTCAATGTGCTTTTTTGATCTGATTGAAGCAAACGGACATAAAAAAGCAAAATCATTCCTGTCTCAACCTCCATCAACCTGCCTGACAGACAAAAATTATACAGAAATGAAATTAACTGTGCATGAGCTGAAAGTAGTAAACGATACAGCACAAAGAGGTGTTGCTCTCATTCAGACATACAGTGGCAGTCTTACTCGAGACGAAGAACAACTACAATACTTGCTCCAAGTAGTTGCAGCTCATCGTCAAGCTGTTCCCCAACCTACCAAAAGATATTTTACATGACTGAGTTCATTCAATCCATCACTTGTGTTTAGAAACTTGTTTTTAGTTTTGCTTATAATTGCAATTGCATTTGCATATTTGTATATTTTATACCCATTTCGTAATTTCTGAAGTGCATTTATTTTTTTCTGATGTGCAGCATTGAGTCACAACATCTATTGTAATGTTAGACTATCATATTTAGTGGGTTTTTTGAACAAAATGAACAAAACTTGGATGTGAGTACACCCTTTAAAGATGTAAAAACAGTTTTTATTATTTTTCTTGAAAATTTGATCAGATAGCTTAATAAAATGTATTAAGCACTTATGGAAAATCATATCTTCTGCATCTTTTGGTTTTTATTTAAAGTTTCTATCTCGAATAGTTAATGAGATATGGCAATTTTGTGATATAGGGGAGCACGCTTAAAATGCGGGGGGGGGGGGGGGGTGCGCGACCCCTAAATGTTAATTAAAGTCAAAAAAATTTACATGGATTATTTTTGCACCAAAACACACCTTTTAAGCCCCTTGGAGAAAAACATATCCGAAAAAAGTTTTTTTGGACCACCCAAAACCCCCATAGCTATTTCCGAGTTTTAATTTTTTTTTGATGAATATCCATGTTCAGCATTTTTTAGCAAGCGATCAAATTTGATTGCTTATTTTTGCCAGTTTGAAAGTTTTTACTTATTAGTGTATTTTATTTCTGACAAATCAGTTTCCCCTGAATAATTGCTTCAAAAGATGCTTTAAATCATTTTGAGTCCATTCCAGGGCAAAAGACTGCATTCTCAGAAAGCTATAGCCATTACCCCATTGCCGTCGCCAGGGAAAACGAAGCGAGGGGACACCAGCCGAAAGTGGGAGGCACTAAAATAGACTAAACTTTTGCATATTAAAACCGATCTTCACATCTGGTACGGCTACAAATATGTATTTAAAAATGCTGTATTCATGTCTAAAAAAAGACGTATAAGGCCGGCAACGTTTCTTATCTCGTTTTCGTCTGCGGCCCCAAATACAGCACCGCAACTAGAACGTTTTTGCATGGGGCAAAATTTCTTTCAGGAGAGGCTAAAAATTGCTGCCTTTTTCGCCATAAGCGTAGCCAAGATTTTTGATTAGGGGGGGCACAAATCACGTGCAATGACGTTACCAGAAATTTTCGAAAGAAAAACTTTTTGTGGGACGAAGACATTGTAGATTGGAAGATCAGAAGCTGTGGCCAGTGTGTTAGCACATAACCAGTATTTTGATAAAGGGAGAGAGCTTAAACCTCCCAAAAAAGTGTAAATTGGGAGACGTGTTGAGCAAATTGGTGTAACTCAAACGTATTACCGACGTGAGTCTGGGGGCGAAGCCCCCAACAGCTGGGTGATTATTTGTAATTTTTTGGAAAACTAGCTATTTTATTGCCATTGGATCACAGTTTGCACGCGTTTAGAGCCATTCGAAAAGACTAGATTTTTAACGTTTGAAAGCCAATTAAAAAAATTAAATTGTTCAATCCTACTTTAACTTACAAGTTAATTTCAAAACATTTTAAAATCTTGCATTTTGGTGTTAAAGTTTATAAGTGATTTGGCCCAGGTAGGGGAAAGCAAGGTACATTGCCTACTGCACTATTTTAGCAGTAAATAATAATCCACTCGAAGATTTTCCTTAGAAATTTTTGTTTTGTCATAAAAATAACTAGTTGCAGGAGTACATATACGATCAAGAGGTACTAGCCCCCTGAATTCAAATTTAATAGTTTGTTCAATGAATATTTTTCCTCGCTAATTCTTTTTTTTTTTTTTCAAAAGTTTTTGTCGCGAAAAAACTGGCGAGGTGAGGTGAATTGTTATTTAAAAATGGTACAATAGATAGTTATGCCTACTAACCATGTTATTGCCCTGGCCAGATTTATATTGTGCGGGGCCCTTGGCACTTTAACGATTTTTGCAACATCTTCCTGCCAAATATGAAGACCAAAAAAAGTCTCACCGTTTGAGCGCGGAATCCCTTGCTAGTACTGTGCCATATTATGGTCAATCCGGCCCTAGTTATTGCATTACGTTTACAAAAAGTTAAATGAGGGCCTTAGATAGGAACTTTTAAAACAAAACTCTCCATTTTTCCTGTGTTATATATGCATTTAAATCGGTTGGCTAAAACTGAATTGAGGAGACCTGGTCGTCATTTATTCTTATTAATTACTTTTGTAAGCAAAAAATGCCTGAAACTGAAACCGAAGAAACAAGAAGCTTTTTTGTCACATTTTTGTCATTGGTGACATTTCAATTGGAGGCGGGTGGCGCGATCCCTGGCTACGCCTATGTGCTGGGCAGTTTGTTTTAGAAATGAGAAAGCTTTTAGCAACCTCTGAAGCTGAGTTCAATTCATTGGTTGGTGCGGGTATGGGTTCGAAACCATTCGGGACAAAAGCAGCGGTTATTTTTGCCTTTCGGGAATAAATTCAAGTTTGGACGTGAAGGAGCAAGAAGGTTGAGCTAACCAGGGGCAACAGATGCATGTGCAGATAATTAAGTGGAAGGAGTATCGGTAGCTTCAGAAGAAGCAGGATTCGGACCGGGGTGAGGGTCTCTAATATTTCTCATGACAAACCTATATCCATTACTGCCAAACAAGACAAAACGCAGTGTACATCAGTTACTAAACTACTTTTTGGCCAAGGTCAAAGTGACCACGCGCACTCATTGCTAACTAGCGTGCTACCATGGTGCTACCGCAACCGCACCTAACGTCAATTTTTTGATTGTAAAATAGTTGCTATTGCGTCACAATAAAATTTTGCAATATTCTTTAAAGATTTTACTTACTTAAACAATTTGTAGCTTGTCAGTTAAATCAAGCAAGGATTGCGATTATGCGTTAGGCTTATGCATACCGGGTGCCAGTGGCACCACAATCAATGTACTGATTATAAAAGTTTTGCGAAACGCAATATTTCGCATCAGTTCAAATCATTAATCAACAGCGTTACAATAGGCTACTTAGGCCTACCAATATTTTCTCCTATTGTCGCTTTGGGGTTTGGGCGGGCGAAATTTTTGTTTGGGAAGCGCCGCCCCTCCTGGCCCCCTCTGAGTTGCGGCCCTGCCGTAATCGCTTGAAAACTCTATCTACAGCAGTGAATGCTGCCCAACGCGCAACCAGGATTTTGCTAGAGAGGTGAAGCAAAAATTATTTTTGCACAAAAATTGTTTAATTTAGGCCTTTTGCTAAACAAACTGATGCATCTCGAGCGTGTCACAGACCGGGGCCTGGGGACGGAGCCACCCAACCACTGGGCAATGTTTGAGATTTTACAGCACAAAAATAGCAATTTTAACGGCATTTTAATCACCTTTCGCACTTTTTGAAGCGGCATCAATGATTAAATTGCTAAAATTCAGAAGTCATTTCAAAGGCTTAAATTGCTTAACCTCTTTAGCCCTCTCCCCCTTACTTCAGGTCAAGTCTAAATACTTTTAAACGCTTATATTTTGACGTTAAATTTTCTAAGTGACTTGGCTAAGAGGGCCTAGGCCCCTTCACAATGGTGATCCACTCACTGCGACCTAAAAATGTTGAGTGTGCCCCAAACATCAAAAACAGCTGCTGCTCTTTGAAAAAAATGTTTTCACCTATTGTTTATGTCATAATCACTAACAAAGTATCGGTAGCGATTCTGCAGTCTTATATCCCTCTTCCGCGACACATTTGTATAGGCGTGTTACAGTAAAAAGGCGGGTTATTCCGTCACGCTTATGTACACCAGTTGATTGCCAACAATTTGGCAAAAGATCGGAAAACTTCAAAGGAAAATTATGTTTAAAAGTTATTATTGCTATATTTCCATGATTGACTATTGTCTTATCTTTCCGTGATGTTGCAAAAACAGCATTTTGAGTAAACTGAAATCGGGGGACATGGCCCCCTGTAGCGACGGCACTGCATCACTTCCCCGCCTACGCTACTGATCTTAGCGCAGATTTAGACGTATGAAAAGACGAAAATGAAATTTGACGACCATTACGCTTACGTATGTATGGCCTTCAGCAGTGGTTTTCAACCTGTGGGCCATAGGAGCATTTTGTGGTGGGCTAGAGCTATTTGGGTAATTGCAAATTCGGTTAAAAAACTGTCTTAATCATTAGAGCTGTGGGGCCCGTTAGAGGGTGAGCTAGCACAAAATTTGTGGTTTTTGGCGTAAATACCATACCTTTTTTTTGTGGGGATCACCTGAAAATTGATAAATTGCGATTAAGCTAGCGATTTAAATGTGGGCAATGGAAAATTTTCGAATTGAAAATAGGTCACGGTGATGAAAAATTGGGAAGCACTGGCCCTCAGTCTTGCTTTAACGGAGCTCGTTAGGTGAGCGTTTTCTCCCAATAATTATACAATAATATAATAAAATAGGCCTATTCGTATCAATAAATTTGAAGAATAAAAAAAAACACCGTACGGAATTGTCATTTTGATTTGAGGTAGGCATTACGCGCCTTGAGGGAAAATTTATTTAAAGCAAAAATTAATGTTTCTCTGACACCAATGTGTAAATTGGTGAAATGGTTCAATTCGAAAGATTGACAGGAGCCTGGTAGCAAACAAATATTAAATCAAAATTCTCTGGTCAAAAGTACACAGCAGAGAATTCTCAACAGCAGGAAATTCGAATTTTCATCCTATGCAGTTGCAGTACAGCTACCTCCCCAACAACAATCTCGACAAGATCATTCATTCTACGTTGTTCGCTACCAATGCTGCCACAGGCTACTCTTCAAAATTCACTAGAATTTTGTGAAACACAAAAATTTTCACTACGCTTTGTGCTTTTAATTTAAAATTGAGTTAAAAACAAGACAATGAGACTGCTTTTTAGGTGATCTCAAAAAAAGAAAAAAAGGTCTTCACTTGGTAAGTTACAAAAATTTCTCTAGATCGTTTCACTAGGACACTAAAACGGACCAAAATTCACTAGATCTATATAAAATTCACTCGGAGTGGCACCACCGGTCGTAGTTTTTGCGTGAATTTTTAGTTGATCTTCCAAAAAAAGGTCTTCACTCCAGCGACGCACGGTTTTCGCGTAATTTTCTTGGTCATCTTTAAAAAATAACAAAAGGTCTTTCAGGTTCATTAAAAATTTTTTTTTTTCTATTCAATGATTGTCAACCTAAAACTATAGGTTTTCGTGTTTCGACCAGTAACTTAGGCCACCTTCACAGCTAGTATTTAGAAGCATAAGTTATTCATCTATACAATTTACTATTGTAATATACAGTGCGAATGAGCTATCGCGACGCGTTTTGACCTTGCTCAAGGGTATCATCAAGCGAAAAAAAAACAACACATTTAAACATGCAATGATATAAAACTGCAACCAAAAATTTGGAAGCAAACATTAGCAGCTTTCAGGTATTTGCACATTTTACAAAAACATTCACTGGATCGTAAAATTCACTAGGTCACTATACCGGACCAAAATTCACTAGATTTAGTGAAAATTCACTAGGAGTGGCACCACTGTTCCTTACATTGCATTATGCGGTCAGTACTTGCTACAGGAAGACTCGTAGGTTTTAATTGTGACGTCACCTGAAGGAATTACTTATCTTTTTGCTACCTTCGCATGAACTGCGAATGAAATGTTCTAAATTGTATGAAATGTGAATGGCGGGAATTGACATCATAATGAGCTTTGTGTAGAAGTGGCTTTCTCGTAGATTTTGGCTATACTTCGTACTTACAGCTGCAGATTTAATTTTGTCGCGAACGCAAGACGAATTACACTATTTTTTTTTATAACAATAATATTTCATAAAAACCCGAGGCTCATTCTTGCTCAGAATCTAAAAAAATGCCAGCCTCCATCAGTAACAAAAAGATTGGAAACAAAAAAGAATAAATTTCAAATCTTGAAAGCAACTAAATTCTGTGCTAATTCAAAACGATGAAATTTTAGTAATTTTCCAGTATTTACAAGCAAAATATTGCAACGATTCTAAAATTACAGAGTGCTGCTTCAAATAGCGCAAGCAACTCATAAATATTTGGATGTTCTCAAGTCAAAAAAAAAACTCCGTACTTTTTCGCTTTTGCAGTTTTACGATGCTGCAAAAAAGTCTTTGCTCAAGCTGACAGAGCATTCGGAATTGGACTCCAAAATAACTTTAAAAACATGGTCGTTTAAATTGACATGAACGTTCGCAGAATTCAAGGAATAATATTAAGAACAAATGAAGCAGCAAATTGGCAAAAAACTATGAGAAGCCAGCTCAACTTAAAATTTATTGGCTCTTCCAAAAAAGTGTAACCTTGGTAAAAGTACTGTAAGCTTGCTTTGCCTCTGTGAACATGCTTGCATCGATTTTTAATTGCTAAGTTTCGTTACGCTTGAAGCACAACTTATGATAGCAAATTGACTAATAAGCTAGGTTATATTTCTCATTCCGCAAGCTAACTGTTATCGCGACGTTTCTTAATTTCACCTAAAAGTTTGTTCTGTTTACTAGAAATAAATAACCTAAACATAGAATAATGTTTCGAATGAAAAATAGTTTCTAGAAAATGAATTTTTGTGGAAATGTAATTTCTGAAAAATAAGTTTTCGGGGAAATGTGTTTTCGACCAAACGTAAATTTTGTTTAGTAAAAATTCTGGAAAATAAGCTTTCGGGGAAATGTAATTTCGGCCAAATGTACATTCTGGCAAGTGTAAATTCTGGAAAATAAGTTTTTGGGGAAATGTAATTTCGGCCAAATGTACATTCTGGCAAGTGTAAATTCTGGAAAATAAGTTTTCGGGGAAATGTAGTTTCGGTCAAATGTACATTCTGGCAAGTGTAAATTTTGGAAAATAAGTTTTTGGGGAAATGTGTTTTCAGCCAAATGTACATTCTGGCAAGTGTACAGTAACTTCTGGAAAATAAGTTTTCGGGGAAATGTAGTTTCGGCCAAATGTACATTCCGGCAAGTGTAAATTCTGGAAAATAAGTTTTCGGGGAAATATAATTTCGGCCGAATGTACATTCTGGCAAGTGTAAATTCTGAAAAATAAGCTTTCGGGGAAATGTAATTTCGGCCAAATGTACATTCTGGCAAGTGTAAATTCTGGAAAATAAGCTTTCGGGGAAATGTGTTTTCAGCCAAATGTACATTCTGGCAAGAGTAAATTCTGGAAAATAAGCTTTCGGGGAAATGTAATTTCGGCCAAATGTACATTCTGGCAAGAGTAAATTCTGGAAAATAAGCTTTCGGGGAAATGTAATTTCGGCCAAATGTACATTCTGGCAAGTGTAAATTCTGGAAAATAAGTTTTCGGGGAAATGTGTTTTCGGCCAAATGTACATTCTGGCAAATGTACATTCAGGCAAGTGTTCATTCTGGCAGATGTAATTTCAAACAAGTGTTCATTCAGGCAGGTGTAATTTCAGGCAAATGTTTATTCTGGCAGATGTAATTTAAGGCAAGTGTTCATTCTGGCAAGTGTGATTTCTGAAAAATGTTAATTCTGGAAAAAGAAAGTTCAGGGAAATGTTTTTCTGGCAAATGATTTTCGGGGAAATGTTTTTCTGCGAGGTGTAAGGATACCTCAAAAAACTGTCAAGTGACTTAACTCGAGTTCTCCACGTATTGGAAAATAAGTTATTTTAATTTGATTTAAATGTTTTTTTTTTATGAAAGAACTTATTAGGGGAGCGATCTTGTCTCAAAATCATTGGCGTAGCCTGGGGTAGCCGAGGGGACCCGGGGCCCCATTAATCAAAAAGCTACCAATGACAAAAAGTTGTCAAAAAAGCCTTGTTTCTTCATTTTCAGTTTCTTTTAGCATCTTTGCGTACATTACAGTAGTACACGCGTACAACAGTTAATAACAATAGATACTATTGCCCACCAGGGAGTCCGGCGCACCCCCTTAATTCAATTTTTTCCTACCAATTTAAACATATAACCAGGGTGAAATCAAGAGTTTTTGTTTTAAAAGTTGCTACCTTAGGCCCTCATTTAAACTTTTTATGAACTTAATACAATAACCAGCGCCGTTATTTGCCATATGGCTCACTGCCAGGGCCCTGCCCTCAGATAATAGAATTTTTTTGGTCTACATTTATATTTGGCAGGAAGATGTTGCAAAAATCCCCTAAGTTCCAGGTGCCTTGTGCAATGTAAATCCGGCCCGGGAATAACATGTTTAGTAAGCGTAACCATATTGTACCATTTTTCAATAACGATTCACCTCCACCTCGCCAGGTTATACACACAAAATACTTTTAAAAAAATAGCTAGGGAAAATGCTCATTGAACAAACTACTGAATTTCAATTGAAGAGACCTAGGTCCTTTGGCCGTTCATAGACTCCTATAACTGGTACACTTCATAACTAAACAAAAATCTCAAAAGAAAATCTTCGAGAGGATTAATATTTACTGCTAAAGTATTGCAGGAGGTAATGTGCCTCACTTCCCCCTATAGACCAAATCACTTACAATTAAAATTTTACACCATAATGCAAGATTTTAAACGTGTTTTGGGATTTAATTGCAAAAGGAGGATTAAACAACTAAAATTTTTCGATTGGCTTTGAAAAGTTAAAAATCTAGTTCTTTGAAATGGCTCTGTACTCGTGCGAAATGTGATCCAATGGAATTAAAATAGTTTTTTTCCCAAAAACTTACAAAAATCGCCCAGCGACTGGGGGCTCGGCCCCCAGACCCCCGTCTGTGATACGTTTGAGTACACTAGCTTACTCAACACGTGTCCTAAGTTAGACATTTATACTTTTTAAGTATTTCGCCCTCTTCTTTTATCTAAATCCTGGTTTAGTGCCATTAGGCTACGGCTTCAGATCTTCCCACAAAAAGTTCCTTTTTCGAAAATTTCTGATGACGTCATTGCATGTGATTTGTGGTTTGGGCCCCCCCAATCAAAAATCCTGGCTACGCCTATGTGCCACACCCTCGAAATTCTCACGCGAACCCCACAAAAACCATTATATTGTTTATTTTGACATTATATATAATCAGAGGGTATCCAGTTACATTCTCCATAAATATTCCCCCAAAATCAATTTTTTTAACGGCTTAAGTTAGGGTGCAGGTGTTTTTGATATCGGTCGATATTTAACTGACAAATACTTGAACATAGTTTGGGAGTACCCTCCCCCTGAAAACTCCCAAACGTCATTGCGTTGAACGGCTTAAGCTAAGGCTCCAGTTTTCTTGCACATAATATGGGGGTACCACACCCCCGAAATTCTCACGTGAACCAACCCCACAAAAATCAATTTGTTGAACTTAAGCTAAGGCTCCAGTTTTTTTTTTTTACATCAAGAGATATTTAAGAGACAAAATGTTTGAAAGAGTTCTGAGTAATCTTGTTCAGAACCTTCCAAAATTGACCCCAAAAATCAATTACTTTTGAATGCCTAGAGCTAGGCGCTAGTTTTTTTTTGATATCAGTAAATATTTAAAGGACAATTTTTTACGTGGTTTGGGGGTACCAATTCCAAATGAACCTCCCAAAAATCACTTTTTAAATCTAAATTTAAGAATTGATTTTAGTCAGTTGGGTTCATATGCTGAGCTGGCATAATGATTCAAGACACCAGGGTTTGAAATTGTTGTGAATGAACTGAGCTGGGTTCAAATACTTAGTCGGACATCGGTTTTATCCAAACCACAAATGATTTAAAATCAGCATTTATTTTTTGCATGAAACAAAATCAGTTTGATTGCATTGCATACGATTAAGTTTTACAGAAATATCGGTAACCTTCAAAGTATGCAGGGGAGAATGATGGTGAAATGGAACTGGTGGAAGTACCGTATTATTTTCCCCCGGGAAAATGAACATCTAGTTGCACCGGTTTTTTTTTTACAGCAAGCGTACCTTCATTCACAAAGCCGTCTTGTGAAATAGTTAATCGTGTATATAAGTATTAGAAAAACAGCGTTTTGTCTTTTTTTTTCAAAACTAATTTCCTGTAGCACCAATCGATAAACTTTTGCTTATAGCTGCCTGAAATGATGTTTATTCTGTTAAGCTAACAAAAAAGGTCACGCACAAATCATTTTGAAAAATTTGCCATTTGGCCGTACCACCTATACGAGGTGATTGATTTAATTTAATGATATAGATTTATGACGTCACTATTACCTTTTTGAGGTTATGAAGAAGGTAATGATGACATCATAAACCAATATTAACTTGAGACAAGCGTTAGTGCGAGTTTTCATTCATCGAATGACAAGGCAATGCCGTGAGTTTTCTGGCGAAGGCTTTAACGTAACAAGCCCTACAGTCAGCAAATAAAACTAATTTGGCTTTCTTCAAAAAAACACCTGAAGTGAATTAGCACTTGGTTTGCACATTTCATCGCGAGAATGGGAGTTTACACTTTGTTGATTAATGAATATAAAGCATTGAACATCAATTTGTGGTTCCAAAAAATTAAGCAGTGGTAATCAAGTTGACTGGGCTTTAATTAAAGGATGGATCAGTTGCAACCATTGCAAAAAGAATTCAGGGTATTTTGGACGACAAATGTCAACACTCGATAGAAGAAAGGGTGGTCATATCAAAAAGAATGGGAGATCCAGACCCAAAATTATCAGGTGCCAGCACTACCGTATGTATTTAATCGCATTCTTTACGTAGTCAAGGACGATGAGCTGCACGGCTCAAAAAAATTTTCTAACATTGATTACTTCTTTGTGAAAGATTAGGTATGCAAAAATGATCAACTGAAGAAAATTTTTAGCAATAAAAAAGCTCAGATCTTTAACAAAACAAGCGGTCGGAGGGACGACATGAAATTTCTGTACCACTACCACCTTACACATTCTGTCACTTCATTGAGAAACAAAATAGGAAGTTTCTTTGTGACTTTCAATAGATTTCGAACATTAGCAATGTACGCTGAAACTCCAGTGCCATCCGAGGCCTTGGTGCGTTCATGCTGAAGCCTAAAACTGGAATCAAATTCCGTAAAGTTTGTGTAATTAGCGCTAACCCATGGGGTGATTATTGGTTTAGCACCATTTTTCCGCGATGAGAATTTTGATAAACTCTGGATGGTTACCCAAAAGATCTTAAATCAGTGGCGTAAACATACATGGTAGGGGGGCATTGCAGAATTGTAAGTCGGGCCGGGATTTTAGGGTCAGATTCGTGCCGGGTTCGGGCCTAATTGACAAAATTTCGGGCTTAATTCGGGCCTGAGACGTGCTTTTTGTCTTAGGTGAACAAAAGTATAATCAAAATAACAATGCAACATTGCTGAATGAAAACTTCTTTTCGTTGTTTTTCGGGCATGATTTGGGCTTCAAATTAGTTTTGGGGTCGGGTTCGGGCTTACATTATCGGGTTGGGGCCGGGTTCGAGCTTGAACTAGTCGGCCCGTTTACGACTAAGGGGCATTGTTACGTCGCCTTAAATGTCTGAAAACCTTAAACATTTGGCCACAAAAAAACAACAATGCTCATCACCCTTTTGGCAGTAGACCGGCAAACAACAGGGACGTGCCTTCAGAGGAGGCAGGTGAGGCCGTGCCTCACCTGTAGAATTGTATAAAGGAAAACAAAAATAAAGTATATAATCAAAATAAAATGTTTTCACAGAAATCAAAATATTTATCAAAAATTTTTTTTAATTTTTGTCATATTTACTTTTTTTGTGTGTTCCTGCTTTTATGATATGTGTTTCGAATTAAAACGCCCAAACTAGTCCGTGTAATTGCTACCTGTACGGTGTACCATTTAGCATCGCTTCAATTATGCGATGTGAGGCATTGTCGATGGTGCCTCACTTCAGCCAAACAAATTTTAATAAACGAACTAACAGTATGCTCTTTTTTCTCAAACAAAGCGCAGACAACGTATAATGCTTTTAAATCTGATTTTGCGGCGCGCCTCAAGTATGACGTCATAGAATGAGAAAAAGTCAAAGCAGTTTTTGGACATTACTAAAAGGCGGAAATAGGAAAAGGCGGAAATTTTGCTAAAAGGCGGAAAAGTAGGAAAAGACGGAAAAACTCCCTAACCAAAAGGCGGAAAAGTAGGAAAAGGCGGAAATCATGCTAAAAGACGGGAAAGTTGAATTTAAGGGCGGTTGGGGTTTGAGCTAAGGTTATAGTTGATCCTAACCAAACCCTATACCAACCCCGATCCTAAAACTACTCCTAATAACCTTTCAGCACGATTTCCGTTTTTCCTAAAGCGGAAAAGTAGGAAAATGGGACATGACTGAAAGGCGGAAAAGTAGGAAAAGGCGGAAATCGCCCTAAAAGGCAGAAAGGTAGGAAAGAGCGGTTGGGTTTGGGATTACGATTGGCGCTAAACCTAACCTAACCCTAATCCTATCCCTATCCCTAACTCTAATGGCCTTTTAGCACGATTTCCGCCTTTTCCTACAACGACAAAGTAGGAAAAAGCGGAAATCGTGAAGGAAAAGTAGGAAAATGAAAATGGGACATGACTGAAAGGCGGAAAAGTAGGAAAAGGCGGAAATCGCCCTAAAAAGCAGAAAGGTAGGAAAGGGCGGTTGGGTTTGGGATTACGATTGGCGATAACCCTAATCCTATCCCAAACTCTAATGGCCTTTTAGCACGATTTCCGCCTTTTCCTACAATGGCAAAGTAGGAAAAAGCGGAAATCGTGAAGGAAAAGTAGGAAAATGAAAATGGGGGAACGGAAGATGATTGAAAGATAAGAAAAGTATGGAAAAAATGGGGGAAGGGGAGCTCATTGAAAGGTAGGAAAAATAAAAAAATGAATGGAGGAATGGGGGGACTCATTGAAAGGTAGGAAAACGAATGGGGAAATGGAGCTAATTGAAAGGTAGGAAAAGTAGGAAAATAAATGGGGGAATGGACGAAGCTCATTGAAAGGTAGGAAAAGTAGGAAAATGAATGGGGGAAGGGAGCTTATTGAAAGGTACGGTAGGAAAAGTAGGAAAATGAATAGGGGAATGGGAGCTCATTGAAAGGTATGAAAAGTAGGAAAATGAATGGCGGAATGGGAGCTCATTGAAAGGTATGAAAAGTAAGAAAATGAATGCGAAATGGGAGCTCATTGAAAGGTAGCAAAAGTAGGAAAATAAATGGGGGAATGGAAGATGATTGAAAGGTTGGAAAATGGATTCGGGAATGGGAGCTCTTTGAAAGGTAGAAAAGTAGGAAAAGGAATGGGGGAATGGGGGCCTCATTGAAAGGTAGGAAAATGAATGGGGGAATTTGAGTTTATTCAAAGGTAGGAAAAGTAGGAAAATGAATGAGGGAATGGGAGCTGATTGAAAGGTAGGAAAAGTAGGGAAACACTGTAGATGGGAAAATGGACGAAGTTCATTGAAAGGTAGGGAAATGAACAGGGGAATGGGAGCTCATTGAAAGGTAGGAAATGAATGGGGGCTCATTAAAAGGTAGAAAAAGTAGGAAAATAAATGGGGGAATGGGTGCTCAATGAAAGGTAGGAAAAGTAGGAAAACGAATGGGAATGGGAGCTCATTGAAAGGTAAGAAAAATAGGAAAATGAATAGGAATGGAAGCTCATTGAAAGGTAGGAAAAGGAATGAGGAAATGGGAGTTCATTGAAAGGTAGGGAAAGCATGAGCTGTTGGTTCAAAAAGTGAAATTTTTGGAAATTTTGGAAATGGGAGCTCATTGTGTGGTTGGGAAAGGTAGGAAAAGTAGAAAATGTTGGAACTATAAATTGAGATTGGTTAGGAATTGGCAAAAAAAAGGCGGAAAAGTAGGGAAATGAGGACATGACTAGAAGACAGAAAAGTAGGAAAAGGCTGAATTCGTCTCAAAAGGTGGAAAAGTAGAAAAGGGTGAATTCGTCTAACCCTTGTCTTAAACCAAATCTAAAATTAGTCAGTTTTTTGCACGATTCCCCATTTTCCTACGGAAGAAAAGTAGGAAAAGGCGGAAAACGTGCTAAAAAGCAGATTAAGGTTAGATTTGGGTTAGGATTGGGGTTAGGGTTAGATGAGGGATAACCTTAACCCAAACCCCAACTGCCCTTTCCTACTTTCCGCCTTTTAGGACGATTTCAGCTTTCCCAACTTTACCGCCTTTTAGTCATATCCGGAAAATGCAAGGTCATTTATACATCGCGTTTCGCGCGTGGTACCATTGTTTTTACCCGCCGATTTTTTGCATATAAAGATATCAAAGCGTTATAAATTCATAACGGCTAAACACAGAAAGTTGAATTTCGGACACAACCTGGTTGTGGATAAATGCATCTTGTATGACAGTTTTGAGGATCAAGGGTGACATCATCGCGATTCAGTAATCTGAAAACCGGAAAAAAAATGGCCGTTTTTGTGTCAAAGAAATATTAGTCGTTTACAGCTTCAAAACGGTTGGACGTGGAAAGCTCAAATTTGGACACAGCATAAGTGCATCTATAGAAACTTTGTACGTAACAATTTTGGGTACGCTTGGTCACGTGACTGCAATTATGGAGACAAAATTTCGGCAGAAAATGGTCAAATTTGAACAGATATATCTCGGTAAATACCGATGTTGATAAAAACACGTTAGCGGTTTTAGAACACACTTTCACCGTCTTTCTTATGGCTATGTTTATAATATCCGACTTGGATATCATTTTCCTTTTTTTTTCTATCTTCAGCTTTCTGTATTTTGCTTGCAAAACGCAGAGAATCCAAAGTTTGAGCAAATGTAGATATCAAAATGGGCTAGTGCCCGTCTGAATTGGAGGGTGACACGTTGGGGATCCCCCCAAATGGGACCTCCAAATTTTCAAGATTTTGACCCCTAAAGATGAATTTGGACCACCTACGGGCCAAATTAGCCCACGCTAATTCGAAATGTGGACAGGCTAAATATTCAGCGAGGTAATTTACAAATGCAATTATGAAACACTTGCGCACTGAAAAAAAGCTTCAGGTCTGAATCCTTTATAAGCAGCGATGAAAGAATGGAACTTGCAAAAATTGAAAACACTTTATCAACATCTCATGCGCTTGAGAGTGATAATAAGCTATAATACACACTTGCAATAGTCTAAAAAAATATCACCAATATCAAAAAATATGCGACAATAATATCGGTTCTTTTTATATGGTGGATTTGATCTTTTTATATTTCTATGGTTGGAAAATGCTAACATTTTAGGAAACCGAGATTAAAGCTTTGCGTTTTTTACAGCAATGACGACGCCTTCTTAAAGTTTCAAAATTAAGAAAAAGATTTTAACAAAGTCTTATCAAGAATGTTAACAATGCTAAGCTATTTAGATACACTTTACAGTGTATCTAAATACACTGTAAACACATGTTTGTAGCGGTTATGAAACAAGTACGGTGGGCAATGAAAGCATCTTATTCTGCAGAAAAGTTCAAAACGTGTATCAAAACAAAAAATCGAAGTCCTCAATAGGCCTACATTCCCGTCAATTTTTTTAACCCGTCTATTTCATACATTGGGTTATTTAAGGTTTCGAGCTTCGAATAACGCCATAAAAAACGTTATTGAGCCTTATAAGGAGGCTCTAACTTCATCCTGAATCATAAAATTACCCAGATTATTTAATTCCATATTCGACTCCCCTAATTTGGATCCTGTACGGGACTTTACTAAAAGGCGGAAAAGTAGCAAAAGGCGGAAAAGTAGGAAAATGCGGAAATTGTGCACAGCAGAGCACTGTTTTTCAATTGAAGTTTATACAGTGCTGCCGTCCTAAACAAAAAAGTGGGAAGGCTCCAAACAAGAAGTGTGTAGGCTCGTGTACAAGAAAAAAAAAAAAAAAAATCACCGCAGTCACTATCTTTTTCGGTCAGTTTCAGATGAAGAAAAAGAAGTCTTCAATGGGAAAAAGCTGTACTTTTTCGTCTAATATCGAAGAGATACTTCGTCAATTACAACGATGCTTACATCATTTTTGAGGTTAGAGACTACCAAGCCTACCCTCAACGGCAGCACTGAGTTCATAGCAGTCGCTACTTACAAGCTTCAAAACTTGCCATAAAAAATGTCATAGCCCGAATATAACAAATAGCCTGAATAGTTTATCAAAATGTAGACAAACAACACAAAATAATTCAGTTACATGTTACACCTCATTTCAGATCTTCTTCATTGGCTTAAGCAGCAGAGGTGGAGTGGAGGACACAAGGCTCGAGGCCAAGGCCAAGGACACAAAAAAATCCAAGGCCAAGGACAGCCTTTCCGAGGACAGACACTCTCGAGGCCAAGGACAGGAATGCTCGAGGCCAAGGACCAAGGACACAAGCGCAAGTGCTCTCCAAAAAAAAAAGGTCTTCACAAAAATTTTTCAAGCGATCTCCACAAAAAAACGTTTTCAAAAAAATTTTTCAAGCGCTTTACAAAATTTTAACAATTCAAAAAATAGTGCTGTCCTCGAGCCGAGGACAGGCCAATTAACAAGGACTTGAGGCCTCGAGGCCAAGGACTTGACCTTCGAGGCCAAGGCCAAGGACTTCAAAATGTGTCCTCGAGGACGTCCTCGAGGCCAAGGACGTCCTCAAGGACTCCACCTCTGTTAAGCAGCTTTTATCGATAGTCCAGATTTTATCCGCGTGCGGATTTTTTCAGTAGGAACTTGCGGAAAAAATTTTCATGAGGATAAAATCCGGACTATTGGTAAAAGCCGCTTTTCTCGTAAAAAATTTTTATTTACTCTAGAGAGAACCATTCATGCATACAAGAAATGCTGGTCTACACTAAACGATGAAGTAGAAAATGTGCTAAATTTTCTTAAAAATTTCAAATCAAATTGGTGTATCCACTGCTCCTCCTTGCAGGTCAGCATTGCTTAAATAGTACTCACGTACAGGTAAAATCGCCAAAATCGGCCTACGTTAGAGTACCTTGCTGTTTAAACTTGGCTAACGTTACACTTGGGTTTTTAGTAGTTAGCCTAAACATTTCCCCGAAAAAGTACGCACTGCAAAATTGTAAAATTTTGAAGGAAAGCAATTTCTCTTCTCCAAAATAATTTTACGTAACCAGAACAATGACAGAACAACAAGCCCGCTCAGCTCACTTCTCTGTCACGAATGAAAATAAACTTCCGCTCGATTAGTAAGGCTACTCGCTGCAACAACAAAAGTAAGTTTCGTTTATGTCCGCACACTTTGCACGACATTCGAGATGAAACCATTTTCTGCACAAAACACAAAACACTTGCTTTTCATCTTGTGCACCGCCTGGCTAATAACAAGCGTCCCATGGCTAATACCAAGCTTTACTACTGCCAAGAAATTTAGCTACACGTGCAAAAACTCCCACGCTTTGCAGAAATAAATATACAAATCCCTAAATGGAGTCAAAATAGATTATTGTTCCCAAAACCCATTTCTCCATTAATTTTCCTACCTTTTAATCAGCTTACATTCCGCCATTCATTTTCATACTTTTCAAACAGCTTCTACGACCCTATTCATTTTTCCACTTTTTCTACCTTTCAATAAGCTCCCATTCCCCCATTCATTTTCCTACCTTTTAATCAGCTTACATTCCGCCATTCATTTTCATACTTTTCAAACAGCTTCTACGACCCTATTCATTTTTCCACTTTTTCTACCTTTCAATGAACTCCCATTCCCCCATTCATTTTCCTACCTTTCAATCAGCTTACATTCCGCCATTCATTTTCATACTTTTCAAACAGCTTCTACGACCCTATTCATTTTTCCACTTTTTCTACCTTTCAATAAGCTCCCATTCCCTCATTCATTTTCCTACCTTTCAATGAGCTCCCATTTCCCCATTTATTTTCCTACTTTTCCAACCTTTAAATGAGCTCCCATTTCCCCAATCATTTTCCTACTTTTCCAACCTTTCAATGAACTCCCATTCCCTCATTCTTTTTCCTACTTTTCAATGACGTTCCCATCCCCCCATCCATTTTCCTGCTTTTCTTACCTTTCAATCAGCTCCCATTCCCTCATTCATTTTCCTACTTTTCAATAACCTTCCCTTCCCCTATTCATTTTCCTACTTTTCCTACCTTTTAATGAACTCAAAGTCCCCCATTTATTTTCCTACCTTTCAGTAAGCCCCCATTTTCCCATTCCTTTTCCTACTTTTTCTACCTTTCAATGAGCTCCCATTCCCCCATTCATTTTCCTACCTTTCAATGAACTTGTCCATTCTCCCATTTACAGTGTTTCCCTACTTTTCCTTCCTTTCAATCAGCTCCCATTCCCTCATTCATTTTCCTACTTTTCAATAACCTTCCTTTCCCCTATTCATTATCCTACTTTTCCTACCTTTGAATAAACTCAAATTCCCCCATTCATTTTCCTACCTTTCAATGAGTCCCCCCATTCCCCCATTCCTTTTCTTACTTTTTCTACCTTTCAAAGAGCTCCCATTCCCGAATCCATTTTCCTACCTTTCAATGAGCTTCCATTTCCCCATTTATTTTCCTACTTTTGCTACCTTTCAATGAGCTCCCATTCCGTAATGCGGAATTTTTTCTTTTTTTTTATTTCTTACTTTTCCTACTGAATTCATTTTCTTACTTTTCCTACTTTCTCAATAAGCTCCCCTTCCGCCATTTATTTTCCTACTTTTCATACCTTTCAATGAGCTCCCATTCCCCTATTCATTTTCCTGGTTTTTCTACCTTTTATTGAGCTCCCATTCCCCTATTCATTTTCCTACTTTTCCTACCGTACCTTTCAATAAGCTCCCTTCCCCCATTCATTTTCCTACTTTTCCTACCTTTCAATGAGCTTCGTCCATTCCCCCATTTATTTTCCTACTTTTCCTACCTTTCAATGAGCTCCCCTTCCCCCATTTTTTCCATACTTTTCTTATCTTTCAATCATCTTCCGTTCCCCCATTTTCATTTTCCTACTTTTCCTTCACGATTTCCGCTTTTTCCTACTTTGCCATTGTAGGAAAAGGCGGAAATCGTGCTAAAAGGCCATTAGAGTTTGGGATAGGATTAGGGTTATCGCCAATCGTAATCCCAAACCCAACCGCTCTTTCCTACCTTTCTGCTTTTTAGGGCGATTTCCGCCTTTTCCTACTTTTCCGCCTTTCAGTCATGTCCCATTTTCATTTTCCTACTTTTCCTTCACGATTTCCGCTTTTTCCTACTTTGTCGTTGTAGGAAAAGGCGGAAATCGTGCTAAAAGGCCATTAGAGTTAGGGATAGGGATAGGATTAGGGTTAGGTTAGGTTTAGCGCCAATCGTAATCCCAAACCCAACCGCTCTTTCCTACCTTTCTGCCTTTTAGGGCGATTTCCGCCTTTTCCTACTTTTCCGCCTTTCAGTCATGTCCCATTTTCCTACTTTTCCGCTTTAGGAAAAACGGAAATCGTGCTGAAAGGTTATTAGGAGTAGTTTTAGGATCGGTATTGGTATAGGGTTTGGTTAGGATCAACTATAACCTTAGCTCAAACCCCAACCGCCCTTAAATTCAACTTTCCCGCCTTTTAGCATGATTTCCGCCTTTAACTAAAAGGCGGAAAAGTAGGAAAAGGCGGAAAAGTAGGAAAAGGCGGAAATCATGCTAAAAGACGGGAAAGTTGAATTTAAGGGTGGTTGGGGTTTGAGCTAAGGTTATAATTGATCCTAACCAAACCCTATACCAATACCGATCCTAAAACTACTCCTAATAACCTTTCAGCACGATTTCCGTTTTTCTTAAAAGCGGAAAAGTAGGAAAATGAAACATGACTGAAAGGCGGAAAAGTAGGAAAAGGCGGAAATCGCCCTAAAAAGCAGAAAGGTAGGAAAGAGCGGTTGGGTTTGGGATTACGATTGGCGCTAAACCTAACCTAACCCTAATCCTATCCCTATCCCTAACTCTAATGGCCTTTTAGCACGATTTCCGCCTTTTCCTACAACGACAAAGTAGGAAAAAGCGGAAATCGTGAAGGAAAAGTAGGAAAATGAAAATGGGACATGACTGAAAGGCGGAAAAGTAGGAAAAGGCGGAAATCGCCCTAAAAAGCAGAAAGGTAGGAAAGGGCGGTTGGGTTTGGGATTACGATTGGCGATAACCCTAATCCTATCCCAAACTCTAACGGCCTTTTAGCACGATTTCCGCCTTTTCCTACAATGGCAAAGTAGGAAAAAGCGGAAATCGTGAAGGAAAAGTAGGAAAATGAAAATGGGGGAACGGAAGATGATTGAAAGATAAGAAAAGCATGGAAAAAATAGGGGAAGGGGAGCTCATTGAAAGGTTGGAAAATGGATTCGGGAATGGGAGCTCTTTGAAAGGTAGAAAAAGTAAGAAAAGGAATGGGGGAATGGGGGGACTCATTGAAAGGTAGGAAAATGAATGGGGGAATTTGAGTTTATTCAAAGGTAGGAAAAGTAGGATAATGAATAAGGGAAAGGAAGGTTATTGAAAAGTAGGAAAATGAATGAGGGAATGGGAGCTGATTGAAAGGAAGGAAAAGTAGGGAAACACTGTAAATGGGAGAATGGACAAGTTCATTGAAAGGTAGGAAAATGAATGGGGGAATGGGAGCTCATTGAAAGGTAGAAAAAGTAGGAAAAGGAATGGGAAAATGGGGGCTTACTGAAAGGTAGGAAAATAAATGGGGGACTTTGAGTTCATTAAAAGGTAGGAAAAGTAGGAAAATGAATAGGGGAAGGGAAGGTTATTGAAAAGTAGGAAAATGAATGAGGGAATGGGAGCTGATTGAAAGGTAAGAAAAGCAGGAAAATGGATGGGGGGATGGGAACGTCATTGAAAAGTAGGAAAAAGAATGAGGGAATGGGAGTTCATTGAAAGGTTGGAAAAGTAGGAAAATGATTGGGGAAATGGGAGCTCATTTAAAGGTTGGAAAAGTAGGAAAATAAATGGGGAAATGGGAGCTCATTGAAAGGTAGGAAAATGAATGGGGGAATGGGAGCTTATTGAAAGGTAGAAAAAGTGGAAAAATGAATAGGGTCGTAGAAGCTGTTTGAAAAATATGAAAATGAATGGCGGAATGTAAGCTGATTAAAAGGTAGGAAAATGAATGGGGGAATGGGAGCTTATTGAAAGGTAGAAAAAGTGGAAAAATGAATAGGGTCGTAGAAGCTGTTTGAAAAGTATGAAAATGAATGGCGGAATGTAAGCTGATTAAAAGGTAGGAAAATTAATGGAGAAATGGGTTTTGGGAACAATAATCTATTTTGACTCCATTTAGGGATTTGTATATTTATTTCTGCAAAGCGTGGGAGTTTTTGCACGTGTAGCTAAATTTCTTGGCAGTAGTAAAGCTTGGTATTAGCCATGGGACGCTTGTTATTAGCCAGGCGGTGCACAAGATGAAAAGCAAGTGTTTTGTGTTTTGTGCAGAAAATGGTTTCATCTCGAATGTCGTGCAAAGTGTGCGGACATAAACGAAACTTACTTTTGTTGTTGCAGCGAGTAGCCTTACTAATCGAGCGGAAGTTTATTTTCATTCGTGACAGAGAAGTGAGCTGAGCGGGCTTGTTGTTCTGTCATTGTTCTGGTTACGTAAAATTATTTTGGAGAAGAGAAATTGCTTTCCTTCAAAATTTTACAATTTTGCAGTGCGTACTTTTTCGGGGAAATGTTTAGGCTAACTACTAAAAACCCAAGTGTAACGTTAGCCAAGTTTAAACAGCAAGGTACTCTAACGTAGGCCGATTTTGGCGATTTTACCTGTACGTGAGTACTATTTAAGCAATGCTGACCTGCAAGGAGGAGCAGTGGATACACCATTTTGATTTGAAATTTTTAAGAAAATTTAGCACATTTTCTACTTCATCGTTTAGTGTAGACCAGCATTTTTTGTACGCATGAATGGTTCTCTCTAGAGTAAATAAAAATTTTTTACGAGAAAAGCGGCTTTTACCAATAGTCCGGATTTTATCCTCATGAGAATTTTTTCCGCAAGTGCCTACTGAAAAAATCCGCACGCGGATAAAATCTGGACTATCGATAAAAGCTGCTTAACAGAGGTGGAGTCCTTGAGGACGTCCTTGGCCTCGAGGACGTCCTCGAGGACACATTTTGAAGTCCTTGGCCTTGGCCTCGAAGGTCAAGTCCTTGGCCTCGAAGGTCAAGTCCTTGGCCTCGAGGCCTCAAGTCCTTGTTAATTGGCCTGTCCTCGGCTCGAGGACAGCACTATTTTTTGAATTGTTAAAATTTTGTAAAGCGCTTGAAAAATTTTTTTGAAAACGTTTTTTTGTGGAGATCGCTTGAAAAATTTTTGTGAAGACCTTTTTTTTTTGGAGAGCACTTGCGCTTGTGTCCTTGGTCCTTGGCCTCGAGCATTCCTGTCCTTGGCCTCGAGAGTGTCTGTCCTCGGAAAGGCTGTCCTTGGCCTTGGATTTTTTTGTGTCCTTGGCCTTGGCCTCGAGCCTTGTGTCCTCCACTCCACCTCTGCTGCTTAAGCCAATGAAGAAGATCTGAAATGAGGTGTAACATGTAACTGAATTATTTTGTGTTGTTTGTCTACATTTTGATAAACTATTCAGGCTATTTGTTATATTCGGGCTATGACATTTTTTATGGCAAGTTTTGAAGCTTGTAAGTAGCGACTGCTATGAACTCAGTGCTGCCGTTGAGGGTAGGCTTGGTAGTCTCTAACCTCAAAAATGATGTAAGCATCGTTGTAATTGACGAAGTATCTCTTCGATATTAGACGAAAAAGTACAGCTTTTTCCCATTGAAGACTTCTTTTTCTTCATCTGAAACTGACCGAAAAAGATAGTGACTGCGGTGATTTTTTTTTTTTTTTTTTCTTGTACACGAGCCTACACACTTCTTGTTTGGAGCCTTCCCACTTTTTTGTTTAGGACGGCAGCACTGTATAAACTTCAATTGAAAAACAGTGCTCTGCTGTGCACAATTTCCGCATTTTCCTACTTTTCCGCCTTTTGCTACTTTTCCGCCTTTTAGCAAAATTTCCGCCTTTTCCGCTTTTTCCTATATCCGCCTTTCAGTAATGTCCGCAGTTTTTTTGTAGTCTTTCGTTCATTGCGAAAATAGACAATTTACTTTTCTAGCAAAATAAAAACAATTTAATACGAGGAAATTCACTAAAATGAACAAAATTTAGAATCAAAACTGAGAGACTTTTCTAAGCTAAGTTTTTAATCTAAACTTGAAGTTATAGCTGGAAGAAAACCGATTTAAAAGATTAGCTCGAGACATCAAAACAAAAGAATCACTCATTTCAGAAAGAGTAGAATCGTACTCAAGAAAAGAGTGGTTGCGCCATAGAAATCGTGATTTTTGCTTTCATGTTTTTGCAAACAATAATGTTGGGACTGAAACGGGGTTTTTGTGACTTAAAGAATTTGCCAAGAAGCCAAAGCCAGCACGAAAACTTCAATAACTTCACAATCAAATAGTAGGCTACTTCTATGGATTTTCAAAACTTCAAGGATTGATTTGGCTTTAAGTGAACAGCAGAGATTAAACGAATAATTACTGAATTATTTGCACAGAGCTGGACGGCGCTGGCCACCTAACTGCCAGTGGAAGTCGTTATGATTTCCCAGGAGTTGACCATGAAGGACGTCAAACTTGTCGGTTATGATTTCCGTGGTCACACAAGGTGAACCCTTGTAGTAGGGATAGCCTATGGCTGTCCTTACTACAAAAGTTCAGCGATTTTTTCACTTGCTTTTTTTTTTAAGTACCACAAGTGAAAAATCGTTTGTTCCCTACAAACCCTCTGCCGCTGTGCAAGCCCTTAAGGTTTGTCCAGTTCGGCCAAGAGTCTTGTCCAGCTGGGGAATAACTTTGTTAGAGAAGCTGAGAGCTAAAAGCTCGAAAAAGCGCTGTCCAGCTCTGTGCATCTAATGACTTGAGCTGCTTTGTGGCTGCAAGGTTGGTGGTTGATCTGGCCACCTAACTGCCAGTGGAAATCGTTATGATTTCCCAGGAGTCGACCACGAAGGACGTCAAACTTGTCGGTTACTTAATTATTGATAAATTTGGTCTTTGGTTAATGGCTATGAAAAGTGAAAACAGTTATTCGCTTGTCATTTATTGTCTTAAATAATTTTTTTTGCAAACATGTGTGTGAAAAAAAATGTGCCACACCAACCAGAAGCCTCACCGCACGTCACTGACAAACAATGCATGCGTTGCCGAAATATGGAATTCAAATACGGAGCAAAACCGGTGAAAATTGCTGTTCCTTAGAGGTAAAGACCTTTCTATCGCTTTTAGTTCTTACTCTTCACCGTAAATCTGGTAAAAATTGCGGTTTTTTGGAAGTGAAAACCTTTTTGGGTTGGTCTTCTCTTTAATTTCAAAAAAAAGCCCCTCAACCACTACAAAATCCTGCCTATGCCGCCGTTTCCAAATGCTTAAATAGCATTGGAAAAGAGATCACTCATCATCATTGCTTGATGAAACCAATGCTGCGAAAAGTCAATAAACGTAACGCAGGAGTTCCAGTCGTATAGCAGAAACAAGGACAATCCCCCTTCCCCCGTAGTTTTATCAAATGGCATGAATTTGACCCATTGACTTTGACTTCATTGTTTGTTTTCTGAACATCAATACATACTGCTACCTATGTTACTCTTCTAGTTTTTGTTCAAAACTGAAAAAGGCTTTGTGTGCCTCAAAAACTAATCAAAAAGTTAAAAATTAAATTACTGGTATTCAAAATAATTTGGGGCGTGAGGTTTTTACATCAAATCAACTGAAAAATTGGACTTTAATTAAGCTTTCACAAAAGTTCATCGAATTATGATACATGGTCATAGTGCTCCAAAAAAGTTGTACCCCTAAGTACAAAATAATCTAAATTCCATTGAATTAGCGATCCTACTTAATTAATAAAGATGTTTCGTGCAAAGCTGTCTCAAACTTACACTAATGCCCCAACGGCAATAAGAAGCAAGGTTATGGCGGCGGGATTCTTTAAAATGCCTGCTTGTCGATGCTGAGGTCCTTCTCAATTACTCATATACTTAAACACTACCCTAACGGCACATATATCCTTATTCAAATAGAATAAAAAATAAAGAATAATTAGCACAAATATAAAATATATCAAAATAATCAATTAAAAGAAATTTGGAAAAAGTTATTCGAAGTAATTTGACGAACAAATGCCAAGCAATTTAAAACTTGCGCTTCCAAATCTACTAATAGATCAGAACCAAACTTAAAATATTCTAATTTCTGCATTTGCTAAACCAAGTTACTGAAATAGCTCTTCTAGCTAGACTTGTAGACTGCCAATTATGAATAATACAATCTCGATCAAGATTATGAGGCAAAACAGCAAGTCTTCATCAATTTCTACACTTTCACCAACATTACAGCTTCTAAATTTGTCACTCTAGTTCATAAATGCGGTACCGGTAGTTATAAACTAGATAGGAGTTTGCCAGCAAACCCAGTGAACGGCCGACACGTAACTAATGCTGTTACTCTCAAAAGTACTTTTTGATTATCGTCAAATCAGCAATTATTCAAAAATATCTGATTATGGAACCTCCAAAAAAGTAGGGTCAAAACATTTGTGAGTTAAATATCTCCTGATATCACAAAACACTGGCAACCTAGCTTGGGCCATTCAAAAAAATTGATTTTAGGGGGTCCCAGAGGGGGGCACCCCTAAACTACGCCAAAATATTTGTCTGTTAAATATCTGCTGATATCACAAAACACTGGCACTCTAAGTTAAGCCATTCAAAAAATTGATTTTTGGGGGTCCATTTGGGGGATCCCTGGGGGGTAGCCTCCCCAAACTATGTCAAAATATTTGTCCGTTAAATATCTACTGATATCAAAGAAAAAGTAGCACTCTAGCTTAAGCCGTTCAAAAAATTGTTTTTTGGGGCCCCATTTTGGTTTCTGGAGGAGTTGCCCCAAAAAATTTCGGGAGAAAAAGTTGCGTTTGCAGCTCAACAACTTTACACAAAAATTAGATTTCAATGTTTTGTGGTTTAGGAGAAGAAAAGCGTACAAAAATTAGGAAGAAAAAAAGGGAAAAAAAGGAAAAAAAACTCATCGCGGCCAAAAGTAGGTTGGTTGGGATGAAAGGGTATCTTAAGACATACAACCATATGAAATATTTTTTGCCGTACTTAAAGCCATTTTTGACTGAAACCGCTTTTAACGCCAAACTTGCAGAGCGGTTTTCGGGCTCTAAAACCAAAGTCACGTGACCTATTGCCTCAAAATTTGGTACAAACATATAACTCATTAATCTCAAACTGCTGTCAAAATTTCATGCAGCTAGATTCAACCGTTCTTGAGTTATAAGCAAAAGTCTGAAATTTCGCATTCGTTAGTTGGAAAATGGCCGAGTAAAAACAAAGGCATACGCGACGCTAGCGTCGGTCGTTCCAATTACATTTAGAAAGAAATTGTAGATATCTGGCAAAACAAAATTTTAAGCAATTCTAAAACACATGCTGACAAGCTTGAAAACAAATGACCACACTAATAACCAGAGCAAAAGTGACAAAAACAATTGGAGAAAGCAACTTAAAAGTATTCTTATCGTGACAACTGACAAAACTAATGTTTTGACGTTATTATTCTTATTGTTATGCTGTGCCACAACTACAACGTTGTTCTAGAGGGGCAAAATTCCTTTCTAGTGGGACCAAATTTTTGGGTTGGTCTATCTTCCGCCGAGTTCTTCGTTGATCTCAAAAAAAAAAATGGTCATCGCACCAAGTTGTTCTACTTTTTTCCAAGTTTCTTGTTGATCTCCAAAAAAAAGGTCATCGCACCAAGTTGGTCTATATACCTTTCTCTGAGTTCTCTGTTGGTTTCCAAAAAAAAAGACACCACCTTGAAACTGCCACAAGGGAAAGAGGAGTGTGGGTAGGCATGCTAGGCAGTTTGGAGGGGCGGAATTTTTTTCCCCTTTTGCCCTCCCCCTAGCTGCGGCCCTATTGTTATGATGACATCACACAAAACATCTCGGCACAGAAATCACAATGGGCTGATTTGTTTTCTACAACTGAGGACTTATATTTAGACTAACAGTTCGTACTTTGTGTGCGGTACGTTTATTTAAGTTGTGGAATACATTCGTTTTCTTTAATTTTTCGCTGCAAAATGACTCCATTGAGGCCCAGTGGCAACAAATGGTGCATGTTAATTATTTGAAAGTTAAAGAAATTTAATTACATAGTCATTTTATTTAAATATACAAAAATTAATGCCTCAGAATAAACCGTTGCAAAACTTTTGACACAAAAATTGTTGCTGCAAAAATAAATCCACAAAAATTTTTCTGGTTTTATTTTTGCAACATCATTTTTTGCATCAAAAATTTTCGCATTACACTTGTTTGTGCCACAAATACTTGAACATTTATTTTTGATAAGAAAGAAATAACACACGCCAAAATAAATGTGCAAAACTTTGTGACGCAAAAAATGTTGATGCAAAATTTCTGTTCGCAAAACCAACGCGTGCAAAAATAAATCGTCAAAAATATTTGACTATTTAGTTCGTGTCCATAATGATAAAGGGTTGGAATTATGCGGACGGGAAGGTACGGGTCAATGAACCTTCATTTCCCAGTCCAACGAGAGGTTTCATCAGCGGACTAGTACGTTACTATAGGTGCCGTACAGCCTGAAGCTTTCGTCATGAAGTTCCAGTTTTATACCTTGCCGGTACCTTCCCGTCCGCATAATTCCAACTCTTTATCATTATGGACACGAACTAAATAGTCAAATATTTTTGACGATTTATTTTTGCACGCGTTGTTTTTGCGACAAGAAATTTTGCATCAACATTTTTTGCCTCACAAAGTTTTGCACATTTATTTTGGCGTGTGTTGTTTCTTTGCTATCAAAAGTAAATGTTCAAATATTTGTGGCACAAACAAGTGTAATGCGAAAATTTTTGATGCAAAAAATGATGTTGCAAAAATAAAACCAGAAAAATTTTTGTGGATTTATTTTTGCAGCAACAATTTTTGTGTCAAAAATTTATGCGCAAAAAATTTTTGTGTAACGATTTTTTGTCCGTTTATTTTTGCAACGGTTTATTCTGCGGCATATATTTTTGCTTATTTAATTAAAATGACTATTTAATTAAATTTGCAAAAAAACATTGCGCAAATTATGGTATAATAAATATTGAAAAATTGTTACATATTTATTTTTGCTTGTGTTTTTTTGTATATTTATTTTTGTACATTAAATTAAAATGACTATTTAATTAAATATACAAAAAAACATTGCACTAATTAGGGTACACAAACGACGCCCCATAACTACGCCTCAAACACCTGTGCTGTAGCTATCACATCAATTCATTATTTTTTTAAAGGTATATGTGGTTCGATGCCTGTCTCGGCTGAATTGTTTACTACATTCAGTCTGTCTTGCACTGAAACAAGTCTGCACTTGACAATTGGAGTTGAACCAGCATCTGGTAGTTTATCACTTTCGCTTTACTACATCAACCGCACAAATGGTGATGAAGGCAATAGGGAGGTAAGAAAATGCTTTTCGTCGCAGTTGCTGTAGCTTTTGAAATTACGCAATGAAATAAAATCAAAAAAGAAAAGAAGGCAAGCCTAATCAAAATTTAAGTTAGTTGCTTCAATAGCTTTTGAGTTTTCGCAACCATAAAAAAAGGTTTAGAAATTTCGATTCATATTTCTGATTCTGGTAGACAATTAATTAATTAAACCACGAAGAAGTACAGGTTGTGTACCTGAAACATTAAAATATGTTTGTTCTTTTGAAAAGCTACAGTATTCGCTTGCTTTTAGAAAATGGACTTTATTATTTTTCCAACGAGGTCATTTAACGCTAGTTCTCTTTGCCGTTTGACCCGGTCTACATTAAACGTAAAATTGTAAGCGACGAGCGCATTTCAACTTTATTTTGAGCAGAAATTCCATGCGCTCGCAGGACCATCTTACAGGCTTGCGTACAAGCTGCTAGTTGGTCAAAATGCACCACAAGGATGCGCTCGTGCGCTCAAGATTTTGCGCACAGCATAGACCGTACTTTAACACTATCACATTTTTAATGATAACTACGCTCTTACTTGTTTTACTTTTAATGATGCGAACGTTTAGATACTGCTGTGTAGGTAAACGTATTTAATTTTTTTGATATATAAAAAGAATGTTTATAATAATTGATTCGACCTACCTACATTTTTTCTTTAACACTATACCGTACCTGTCCTATATGTCCTGCAAATTCCAAGTACCAAATGTGTATTGGAAAAATCGTACTTACAGTACTGCGAAAAAAAGTGTTTTGAGAAGACAGCTTTATTTGAAAAGATTCTTGTTAATAAAGAACGTGCAGGGCGTACGATAGGGAAGTTCGGGGGGTACATCGCACCCGGGCCCGGGCCTAAGAGGGCTCGGAAGAGTTTAGATTTCCGGGTTAAGTCTTGGTATCCCACCATGATACCGTAAACAAACTTGCCTTCGGCAAAAATATCAGTTATCCTATTCGGTACTGCTAATTGGTCGCTATTTTTGCTACACAGCCTTTAGGGCATCCAATAGTGGCCGATTTGATTAAAAAAAAAAAGAAAAATGTATCGAAAATCATACACTTGCACCGAAATTAACGTTTTGTTACATTTTTCTGACTTGAGAGCCCTAATTCTATGGTATAGCAATGCACAAGGGCCCACATTTCCAGAGATACAAAAGCATTTGAACCGCAGAGAGCGGAGTCAAAGTTGACATACTATACTATTATCATTAAGTAATTCGTTCTATTTGTATGAGTTTAATGGGTATTTGGGTTAGTGAAGTCTATTATTACAGATGACTTAAAACTTTTATCAGTAAAATATTTTGATTTGCAGTATTAAAGTCATTATATTGTATCATATTGTGTCAATGTCATCATCCCCCACTTCACATACTTTCTTTCGTGTATATCACGTTTTCTGCTTGTCAATTTAAGCAAGTCTGGTGCTGGGATGTTGATCAAATGTTGTATTTTACCCTCGAGAAACATAAAAGTGCTAGAGCTTCCGGGAATCTGCCCCGGACACCGCTGGGGGAGCTCACTGCGCTCCCCCAAACCCCCTAGCTGGATTTAAACCAATTTTATGTCTAGTTGTGTTTTTCATAGGTCCTAACTGTATGCGATGTATCGTTATCCCCTCACTTTTAAATGAAAATCTACACCCATCCGACAAAAAATGATTTAACGGCATGGGCCCCGACAAGGCTTGGGGGCCCAATAAGATTTGGGGGCCCGGTATCGACCTTCGTACCCCCTGGAAAATTTTCTCTCCGAAGCCCTGAGAACATGATATAATTTTCTTTGAAACAACATCAAAAAACTCTATCTGCTGAAATTTTGTTAGTTTTTTCTGCATAAACCAAAGCAAAATATGCATATTGAAGACCTCTCCACTTCTTTAATTACAACATTACTCCATTTTTCTTTGCTATTTTTCCCACCACATTGACAACTACTCACTCGTAAAACTGTGTTCATTTGGTAAGGTTTAGTCGTGAAAACTTAGTTTTTTATTTAAAGTGTTTCATACAATAATAATTAATTGCAAAATGGGGCGTTGATTTCTAAACAGAACTTTTTAGGATGTGGCCTTTATCTTTTCAATCGGTAACCAAGGAGTTGAAAGTATCGACAGTTTTTTCCTGGGACCACTAAACGGATTAGCGCTCACCCTCAGGTAAATGTATTTTCATATCAAAAATTTAGGTAAACGCCAGTAGAATTTGGGGGAGGGGCAAAGGAAACTTACCAAAAGTTATAAAAATTGCTGTACAATTAAACTGTACAAAAGGAAGGCTTAAGGCGATTCAGCCAACCTACTATCTAAGTCCAAAGCATGAATAGCCTGCCTTTTAAGGTCAATTTTTTTAATTGACTTGATTGAGTGGCGAATTCAGCCTCTTAAAATCCCCAAATTTTTGCATATGCTGCGTTGGTAGTTGACTCCGTAAAGAACAGTTTATAAAGAGTAATAACACTTGAAATAAATAAATTTTTGAAAAACTATCAACCCTGTTTTACGCCTGGGGAAGAGGGCAACATCCTTTTGATTTTTGTTTTGAGATAAATCTCTTCAGGAAAAAGTGTTTTTTTAAATTAGCTTGAAATCGATTCATGTGTATTCATAAGTATCTTCTGGAAATTTGAAGGTACTAAAGTAAGCATGAAGAAGTTTCCCACTGTCAAGCTTTTTCGAAGCTACTTCACCAAAAATTGATCATTTTTGTCCTATCTTTAAAGCAATTGACGTCAGAGGACGTTTTAGTAACGTAATCACTTTAATTTAGGCATATTATGATTGAGATTTAAAACAAAAGTCCATGTTCAAAATTTGAACCTCCTCTGAAGTTACTGCAAAAATGATTATATCTTTGTCAATATCACTGTGGCGTCAGTATGATAACGTCATCAACTCAAAACCAGTTTTTTCAAGAAATTTTGTAAACATAAACTAACATGCCGAATTTAGTGCTCCCATGATCTCCGGATTAGGAGTTAGATAGATAGATTTTTAAAAATCAATGTTTTCGAGTCGCGTTGATCAAAATATATAGCTGGTGTAAACTAGAGTAAAGCTATGATTTTCAAATTTTGCGCATAATCTTGATTAGAAAATTTGACACATTGTTCCTAAAAATGTCAACGTTTGAAGTGAAAAAACAAACAAATGATGTGAAATTTTAAATTGGCCCCCACAAAAAGTAAAAAAAAACTAGTTTGTATCAAATTCCATTTACATTGTGAAAAAAAAGATACAAAAATGCATCTGGCAACAGGCAATCGCGCTTGCCGAACAAGTGAAATGGCAACAGTTAAGACCATGCAGTATTCACTAGGAGCTATTTCAAAAAATAATGCAAGTTGCTTTTATGTTGTGTAGGTTTTTAATGTTATCATTGCATTTGAAGCACTGCCCATATGAATTTATCATTTAAAATTTTCCAGTCTTTACCACAAAAAATTTATTAAGTGATACTTTCAAAGAAGAAAACCACAGATATCAGTACGATCAAAGGATATAACAAAACACCAAAAGATAACAATTTATTACGCAAATTACAAGATTCGCATAGGCTAGGAAAATTTGATTAATTAATCGGTACCAGTAAAGTCCAAAGAATAACAATTTTGTTAAGTCATAGAACTTAGTCAATTTCTTGACCGAAGTACCACCAAGCAAAACTGTCGTGCGGGGGAAAAATACACCCAAAAATGATTGGTTTTTGAAAAAATAAATGCTCCCTTTACTATGTCAAATGACACCAGTACTGCTTGTTGTCTTCGAACAGAAAAAAATGCGCTGTATTGCGGTTTGCCAATATAAAGTTTCGTGAATTGATTATTGTACAGTCAAACTTCGATACTATGTCACCTCACTACTATGCCACCCTCGCTACTATACCACTTTTGATCGTCACCAACTAAATTCAATAGAAAATATATTTACTATGCCACCACTTACCCTCGCTACTATGCCACATGAGGTACAGTATTGCAGTGTATTAACGAAACAATAAACGCTACGAACGAAACAATTAAACGGCTGTGAAACGGCAAAAGTATACAGTATGTGCATGTAATATGTTCTCTCAAGTTATCTACTGTAGCTCAGCCCAAAACTCTGAGGAATCGTCAGCTGGCGCATGTTCTTTCTGCGGATTTCATGCACTTCGTCGTCTAGCCGATCGCATGCTTGCATCACACTGGCCTTCACACTGGCCTTCCCGAAACTACTGCACTGTACTGTACATTATACTGAAATACATGTAAATTATAATCGTACAATACAACGTGGCATTACATTGTTACATCACAAGGCTGTTTTTACAAATCCTTGTTACTATGCCACCCTCGCTACTATGCCACTTTCTCTCGGTCCCAAAGGGTGGCATAGTATCGAAGTTTGACTGTACTTTTATTATTATCGTTGGTGGGAAATAGGGATCTATGCATTAACAAAGAATTAAGCGGCTTTTATCGATCACGCGTATTTTTAAGCGGAAATACGCATGATATCTTTTTCAATGTAAATCAGCAGCGCAAATACACGCGCGATATACGCGAAAAAGTGAAAATTACCGGTAAACGCCGCCTTATATGCAATAGCGATCGACCATTCCTAACGTGCGGTTAATTGTCTAAATCAAATAACGCGAATCCAAACGCGGCGTTCGTGGAAAAATGGTCATAACAAAATCAATGAATTTATATTTATACAGCACGTCCGCCCTACAGTATGGTTGTTTGCGAACGAACGAAATTTCGTTCGCGCCGAAAACTGCTTAGAATGCTGCCAGAGTGAATTTTTAGGCCCGTTCTGTGGGTAAAATTGTGAACGTACGGGCGTATCGTTAGTTTGCTTGAAACAACTGGCTGCTTGTACGCTGGTAGGCAATACGCGGCATGTACCGAATTTTGGTTTAAAATAAGTAAAAGACGAGCTTTTGCGCTCACGATTTTACGCAGAGTGTAGATTAGCATTAGGCGGAGGCTTTTGCTCGACTTTTCACTCGAAACCAATCAGCGCGCTCAATTTGGACTTCGACACTATTTGGACAATGTCGCCGGTTTTGCTGCTCTGATAGACAACGAGAACACAGTTATACAGGGTGGGCCAAAAAAATGTTACCACTTTTGATCCATACACAAATTTTAAAAATGAACATTTATTCGAAATTTTTTTTCACAGATGTTTAACAAAAATATCCAATTAAAATTTGATAACAAAGTCTTTTCACTTTGTCTCTTGTTTCTTACACAGTTCAATAATTGATAACATGTTCAATCCAAGCTCCTCTTCTGTGGAGTACAGCTGCAACACGCACATTGAAGTTTGTGATGACATTGCCGCACATCTCAAGAGGGATTCTTCAAATTTTCTGACAGATGTTGGTCTTCAGGGCTTCAATGGTCTGTGGGTTGTTGTAGTACACCCTCTCCTTCAGGTACCCCCATAGGAAGTAGTCTGCGGGAGAAAGATCAGGAGAGTAGGCAGGCCATGGGTTGTTCGTACGCCGTGAGATGAGTCTATCTCCAGGAAAGTACTCGTTGAGGAAATCCAGTGAGACATTTGAGCAATGTGGAGGAGCATCATCTTGCTGGTAAATGACGTTATTCATATTGACTCCCTGCTTTCTCCTAAGAGCAGGAATATGAAACAAAAGTCTTAGTAATTTTGAAAATGGTTAGAATATAAAAAGTGGTAACATTTTTTTGGCCCACCCTGTATATCAACAAATCTATACTGTGTGATAGGCGGCCATAAAAGTTAATCGAAAAAGATTTCCTAAAAATAAATTAGCGTATTATTTACTGTAACAAACATTTCACATTGCACAGTTTGAAGTTCTAAAATTAATTCAAACCAGCCGATAGCCTGTTTCCACAAACCAAGCTGAAAATAAAATTAAACTATCAAGCTGACCTTGTGGTTATGCCTTTGGGAAGCAACAAAACCATTTTGAGCAAAATATTGATTTCGCCATTTTTGGGTAAACGGGCTCTTTGAGCTGTTGGTCGAAATGTAGGTCTACATAAAGCGCTTTAGACCACCTATGCCTGATATCTTATTCCATGTAAACGCAAGAAAAAACAAGCGTTATTCGGAGCAAAATCGCGCTGCTCTCTGCCTTATCCGCGTTTTTCCGCAAAAGCCGTGCGGTATGATGACGAACATAGGTGTAGCCAGGACTTTTGGTTGAGGGGGCCCAAACCACAAATTATATGCTATGACGTCATTGTAAATTTTGGAAAGAGGAACTTTTTGTGAGGCAAAGATATCGTAGAATCAGAAGCCGGAGCCTGGTTTGGCACTTAACCAGGATTTTGTAAAAGAGAGAAGGCTTTAATCAAGAGTTAAAAAGTGAAAATGTCTGACTTTGGAGACGCGTTGAGAAAACTAGCGTAACACAACCGTAGACTAGTGTAACACAAACACAAACGGGGGTGTGGAAGCGAAGCCCTAGCCGCTGTATGATTTTTTGTGATTTTTCGAAAAAAAAAAGGCTATTTTAATGCCATTGCATCACATTTCGCACGTATTCGGAGCCATTTGAAAGAACTATAGATTTTTAACATTTGAAAGTCTATTAAAAAACTGAATTGTTTAATTCTCTTTTATTTGCGATCTAAGTTCAAAACACGTTAAGATCTTGCATTTTGGTGCTAAATTTTGTAAGTGATTTGGCCCAGGTAGAAGAAAGGAAGGAAGGCCCATTGCCTCCTGCAATATTGTAGCAGTAAATAATAATTCACTCGAAGATTTGAGATTTTTGCTTTTTCATGAAATTAAGCAGTTATTGGGGTATATGTACGGTTAGGGGGCCCAGGCTCCTTCAATTTAAACTAAATAATTTGTTAAATGAGCATTTTCCTAGCTACTTCTTTCAAAAGTATTTTTTCGCGTAAAAATTAGCGAGGTGGAGGAGAATTGTTATTGAAAGATGGTAAAATAGATAGTTAGACGTACTTACGAGCATGTTATTGCTCGGCCAGATTTACATTGCGTGAGGCCCCTAGTACTTTGGGAATTTTCGCAACATCTTCCGCCAAATATAGGTGAAGGAAGACCAAATAAATGTTTTACCGTCTGAGCGCGTGGCTATTGGCACTCAGGGGCGCCGTGAGCCGAACGTGGGCCCGGGGCCAGCTCAAATATGAGGGATTTCCGGTTTTGTGAACTCCAAAACAGATGGAGAAAATGCCTCAGTTTTGTCCGATTTTGATGTGATCTCCATAAAAGGTCTTCAAGGAAAAATGCCACCGTTTTTTTTAGGATTTTGATGTGGTCTCAAAAAAAAAAAAAAAAAGGTCTTCAGTCTTTACATGCTGATTTCTTAGTGTCATTTCGATGGGCACTCTGCTGGGCCCCCTGAAGCCAACGGGCCCCATGATGGGCCCCTAAAGTCCATGGGCCCCGGGGCGTTGTCTCCCCCTGCCCCCCTCTCGTAGGCCCTGCTGGCACTGTGCCATATGGTAAATCCGGCCTTGGTTATTGCATTATGTTTATAAAAAAGGTTAGCTTCTGATGAGCTGAGGTAGCAACTTTTAGGACAAAAACCCTTGGTTTCACCTGGGCAATACATTTAAATTGGTTGCCAAAAATTGAATTGAGTGACCATGGCCCACGGATCGTCAATATTATTGTTACACGTGTACTGCTGTACACGATGATCCTAAAAGAAACTGAAGAAACAATTGAATTTTTGTCACAGTTTTATCATTGGTGTCTTTTTAATTGGGGGCAGGTATTCCCCCTTCCTGGCTACGCCTATTCTGACGAGACATTATCATTTTAAGGCTGCGCAATACGAGCTACGCAATGATCGAACATTTGCATTATGTTTGAACACTGACTATATAAGCATTCGGACCTTACGGATTTTGTTTCTACCCTGTGTTGCAAAAAAGCAACGTGACTAAATTCCTGTTTCGATAAAACCAAGTTTTTATGCGCGATTGTTATGACATGCAACGTAATAGACAACTTTTTCAATCATATTTACCAAAATTGATTGTTTGATTGTCACTCATTTCCATTGTTGCATTAATAATGATTCACTTTGCTTTTTTGTTGCAAACGTTTTTTCAACCCGAATATCTTGGAAACAATACAGGCTAGCGCTAGAGGGCTGGAATTTGTGAAAAATGAGCAGCTAATAACATTACAAAAAACTGTAAAAGTTTTGGCGTTGTTTATGTGCAACTCACGGTAGAGTTTTATTTAAGTTGAGCGTTTTTTAATTAACTTGCTTCATCATCCGTATGAAGAGGAGTCGACGTAGTGCAAAGAATTTTGATCTCTGAATTAGGCTAACTCAACAGGTAATTTTGAATAACTAAGCTACCGGTATAGGCTATCGTCTTCTTCTCTTAACGTCAGCTATTAAAAAGCAAAACTAAACTTTTCCAACGTACTGCCCTGGACTTGAGTTTCGGTTTGTGCCAAAGCTCATCGGCACGGTTGGCGTTCAAACCGAAATTCAAAAACTAAGCTAAGCTGGCCTATAAACCTTGTAATAGGCTGATAAAGTTTTTAAATTAGTTTTTTGGCATTTAGTCTTTTTTTTAAATAGTTTATGTGAAACCGTGCATTTTTAAAAAAAGGGAGGGACTGGTCCCTCGAATTCCCTCCCTTGGCTGCGCCGGTAGGCGCCTCTACTTAAAAGAACTAAATTGAAAAATAATAATTGGTTTCTCATTTTTGAAACCTAAAATATAATTTTTAGCATAGGTCTTAATTGTTAAAAAGTATTTTTTGAAAAAGCAGTTTTATTTGGAATTTAAAAACTTTTTGTCATAATTCTAAAAAAAAGTTAAGCATGATATTCTTGCAATATTTCAGCACTGCCTGCATTCAGTTTAAATACCCAAGATGGTTGCGGTTTATTTTTAGCGCTTTATTTACCTTCTCCTACCACCAAAAAATATTGCTTTTGCTACTTTTCCTTCCAAAGCTTTTATCGAAACTTCATTTTGTACTTGCTTATATGCAATTTTCTGTGATTTCTGAGACAAGATAGATCTAAATTTGTACTAAACCTAAGAATACAGCTGTTATAATGCTGTAGAAGAGAACTAAAGGCAAAATCATTGGGGGTATCTAAAGTTAAAGCAATGGTATTATATTAGATTGGCGCTAATTCCTTTTATCTTGACCCAGCCGTTCCAAAGATATTCTACTTCAAACACGACCTCGGGACCTCTCTAATGATAATTTTTTTTGGGGGGGGCAACCGCCTGTCGTTAATAGTAAACAGCGGCGACTCCATCTTGATTATATCCTAACGCAACGCTGCAATAGGCCACAGAGGCCTTTTAATGTATAGGTTTCAGTGGGCTACGCGACTGCATTGAAACGCCAAGGTTGTCAATAAAATACAAACAAAAAGGCAACTACATGGTGTTTGTGGTATAACATCCCTGGAACAACTCGGTTGAGAAGAATAGAGTAAACGTTAATCTAATACAATTGCCAGAACTTTAGATACCCTCATTGATTTTGCCTTCAGTTCTTTATTTAAATAAGTATATCTAAAATTCAATCGTTTTTATTTCTCTCGTAATAATTTGTGCAGAAATGTTCCAGTATAAACGTAATAGCAGCTAATAAAAAATGTTTTTTGTTGCCAAGCTGAAACAAAAAAGGCTCGTACTACGGAGTTGTTTAGGCTTGGAAATACTGAACATGCTCTGAAACGGTTCAAAACTTTTCATCTGATCTAGCAGTTCCACAACCTTTAAACTTTAATGCTGAAGCTTAAACTTTAACTATAACACTTGAGCATTAAAGTTTAAAGTTTGTGGAACTGCTAGATCAGATGAAAAGTTTTGTTATCGAGCACTTTTTAAAACCCTGATGTCAACCACTAACTATATTTTCTGACTATATTATTTATTTGCACTATAATTCTAATGTTTGTATTTAGTCACCCAAGCACGTTCACTCCACCTAACGAACAATTCGATATAACGTTTACTTCAATAAATGGTGCGTTATTTTCTGACCTGTGCTCAGCGGAAGATGTTGAGTTTGTCACAATCGGAATAACAGATCTTGCCGTTGCGGAAGAAATAGATATTGATTGTGTTGGTAAGTATGATTATATTTCCTTTTCTTTAACGCAACTTTTGGGCCTTACGTTTAAACAGCTGGACATTGCTGTTTCGGAATCTTATTTTTCATCAAAAACTTTCAGATATGTCTACAGATCAAATCTATTCGACATCAAAAGTAGAAACTACTTAAAACTAAGTATAACAACCAATGAAGCTATTTAAATTTTGGAGAAACCGGTCCTAAGACTCGTCCTCCAAACTTAGCAACCGGTTCATTTAAGACGAAATAATTTTCAGGATATCTAAGCAAACAACTTATTTTAAAAGCCGGTTCTCGTAATTTAAAACCAGTTTGCGCAAACCTGTGCGATGATTACAACGACTTTAATATTTTAAAGGCCGGTTCTCTTATAATTTAAAACCGGCTTGCGCGAACCTGTGTGATGATTACTAATTAACTAACACTAAATAGCCCCCTCCCCCCCACTTATTCCTGAGTTCATAATATATCTGTTAGTAAAGTTTATGTTTGACGTTTTTACGCTAGCAATGAAATTTGATTATTTTTGAGAATTTTTCAAAGTTTTCATTAATTTGTGACTTTAAATTTTGACAGAGTAGTTCCCCCCCTAAATACGAGTATATCCCCCTCGTATATGTTTAAAAAGATACTTTAAATCACTTTTTTGTCCATTCCAGCGCAAAAACAGTCTCAGAAGAGCTAAAAACGTGGTATTTTCCTTATTCTGCATTTTGGCTGACAGGCCAATGGGGGGGGGGGGGGGTTACCCCTCCACCTGGCTCCGCTACTGGTTGGTGATGCATTTTCTTTCTGTAAAAAACAAAGTGATCGAGGGTAGAAAGTGACCCATGTTAATCGCTCTGTACTGTTCGATGATTCCAGTTTTATATTAGTAGATCCAAAGCGAGACGTCCAGGTTTTGGCCAAATCAATTATGTGTGTTGTCATTCTTTCATCAAACCCCGAAACCATACATTTCTTTTGGAGTCGCTCCAGGCTTTCCAAGCAATCCTGATCTCTCACTTAACCTTCGCATGCTTGTAGACTCCCCATTTACAATCGAGCGCAAAACATGAGGCGGATGGTGTGAAGCGCCATTCAAAATACAACGATGTGTTGCCGTAAGTTTTTGGAAATCTTTGGTGACAAAACCAATCCTAGGCATGGCATTGCTAACATGAAGTACATCCAAAAAATCCAGTCGATTTTTGCTTGAATTGTTTAAAGGTGCGTTTACACTGGACGCGAAGCAACGCGAAGCGAATGTTGGCGACCTACGCCAACCTTTGCGAGTGGTCGATTATGTCACTCGCGAAGGCTGCCAACCTCCCCAAGTGGTTGCTAATCTTCGAGACTGGTCGCTTCATAGGCTAATTTTAATAACTTACTTTTAAAATGTGTTCAATGAGCAGAAAGCTTTGTGTACTTTATTATTGAAGCGCTATTATAGTAATCACAGGTTCTGTTTCGTCATAGCGCGCTGGAATTACCGGTAAAACGAAGATTGAGTTTATATTACGGTATGTTATCACGCAGTAACCGTGAAGAAGAGTCTAGACTAATAGCTCAGGTAACAAAACAATCTTGAGAAAAAAATTTGTAAACTATAAGTGAAAAACGAAGTACAGTAGATCGAATTTGGAAATGAAAAGACTAGTCATTTCTTTAAAAACGTAGTAGTAGTTAGCCTATTTACTAGCTATCAATGATTTGTTTAAATCCCTCCACTGAAAACTTGCCATAATCTGTTTTGACGATGACAGTTCTGGGTTTTAATGCAGAAATGCAAAAAGCTGGAAGCAGATGTCAAAAGTTCTCTTTAGGTGTTTACTAGTTAGCAAATCCTTAAACGCTTTCACCATCCATGTCTCATTATGGTAGTGGTAGATCTACCGGTATCTTGTAGAGTGTAGACCAATAGGCTAGTCTACAGGTACATTTAAATCATTAACTATGTTGTTTTTTTGATGTGATTTTTCTTTTTCAGGCAAGCATGTTATGATACCTGTCGTAAGATTAAACAGTTGTTTGTATTTGTTATTTAGTGCTGTTTATGAAGACTCCCAATGTTAACGCTATTAGTGAATCTGAAAGCTGGATTTGTCATCAGTTATGTAGTGGATTTTTTGCTTATTGTGCAATGGATTGCTGTGTTGATTTGCTGGAGAAAGCAAAAAAACATTGCAGTTTTTGCATGATTTGACACTATCATCGAAGGACAAGAATTTAGCACAGTAATACCAGCAGTTGCTTTGAGGAAAAGTCAGCTTCTAAAACTAAGTCTGGTGTTTTACTCGCTAGCGGAGCGCTTATCGATGTTTAGTGCAAAGTTAAATGCTTTTGAGAGCATTTTATTAGTTTGCATTTTCTTGCGGTACCACTAGGCTATGTTGCGACGGTCGCGTTTACCTCAAAAAGCTTCGCTACAAACCACCGTTTGTAAGATACAGACAAACTTATAGCTGTAAGGTCAAGCCCCCTCTTAGCAAGTTTTTGGTTATGCCCCTGATAAAAAAAAACATTTAGATTTTTTTATGTGAAAATTGTTACTCAAGCATCTGAATAAAAGTGTTGTTAGTTCTCACATTTTCATGTAACTGACGCTTCCTTCCCCAGTTCAATTATTTTTATTATAAATGCTGTATCAAGTTTTTTGTTTAGTGGTGACTAATGAGAATGGAACAATATTAATGAACTTGCTTGGCGGGTACTTCTCTACCAATAATAGTAACCTCAGCAAAAAATAGAACTCACTTTCTACTGGTTAGATATATATTGGCTTTCTAGTTCATCTAAATACACTGACTGTAATTGTAATGATTGAACTTCAAACTTAAAATTGTTTACTTTGTCACTTTATTCACCATGTAAAGCAATAAAAATTTTAAGAGACAGCGAAAATGTTTTGAAATTCACAAACAACTAAATTCAGATATTACACAAAGACACAGTAAATGAATATTTAACACACTTGACACTTCTATTTTCATCACATAGGACTGGAGTGAAAAATCACTACCAGACTACAATATTCATGATTATAAAACTTGGGGTAGTCCAAAACCATTGCTTCCAGTTCAACTTGGTCGCTGTCACAAACCTTCAGAAACAAGAAGACTTTTAAGTGGACACTTAGAAGAAAAAATTCCATGTTTGTAGCTATTCAAAGAAGTGACTACTAATTGGCCAATCCAAAAGTTCATAGAAATTTTTCGATTTTTTGTATCTGTCTAGCTCTTGTATGTAGCAGTGTAGCTTGAAACCAGTTCTAAATACAGTTTTATTCACCAAGTTGGCTTGGTCAAGTAGACAGTGAAAAAACTTTTGCGAGTTTTGCAGTATTCAAGGAATTGTTCAATTGTGGTTACTTTTAAAACAACAAGCTAACAAACAATGGGTAAAAACACTATCAACACATTCAAAACTAGCCTGTTGGTAGGTTATTTTATATTCTGAAAAAAAAAAAAACACCATGTTAGTTTAAGTTTACGTTAAGACAAAAAAGCAAAAGCTGCTGAGCCAAAAGAACCACTGGACTGATACAATAGCTTCTGCTATGCTGCACAGAATAAAAAGTTTTGTATTAAAAGCTACATGTCGTGGGGCTAGGCCTACTGCTTTGGTGTATTTATTACAATGAAGCTCTTGAGATCCAGCATAGCTATGAAAAATCACTCAAAAATTTACAGCCTTAGCTGTGTAGACCCAAATTAACTTGGCTAGCCTAGGGCTATCCCGAATCTAACTTTGCCAACAACGTATTCTTTGGACTGACAAATAGGCGCTAAACCATACAAATATACTATTAATATTATTTTCCAGCAAACTGCGATCATAAAAATCCGATCAGTGATTTAGTAGGTTATCTTACTACAGCCTGCAAGCAAGCGCTGTTGCGCAACTGCTCGCAAAGGTTGCGAGCGGTTGCAATCTTTCGCGAGCTGTCGATGACGTCAAATTTTGATTGCTTCGAGTCGCTTCGCGTTGCTTCGTGTCCAGTCTAAACGCACCTTAAGTATCAAAAAGTGAGTCGAAACCTAATTTCGCCAAAAGGTTTAAGTGAAGCTTGTTCAAAGGCAAAGTATCTTCCAAACCTTCGAAAATCCACAATATGTCGTCAATGAAGCGAACAAAAAGCTTGGCTTTATTGACAGCAGTATGCGCGGTCTTAACAGTAGCCTATAATGCACTGCCATGTTTGCAATTGAAACAGAATGGTTATCTCCTGTGACAATTCCATACTCTTGCATAAAAAATTTAGTCTGCTGGGATTGAGTGATGACATTTTCCGTGCAGTACATAGCAAGTGCTAATTAAATTCTAACCACGCTAGGATTAAATTCGGAATGGTTTTCCGTAGCATCACATACAGCGTTCTTCACCAAATTTTCTTTTAAATTTGGGTACAGTCTAGTGGCATCAGCAGCAACGGCAAAAGTTGATTTAGTGTCCATCTGGTAGGGTATTTTTGCCTTCCATTCTTCGAGTCTAAGCAGATAGCCGCTGCTGTCTTTGCTATATTTATCAGCGTCATTTTTGAAGCACTCAATGCTAATGGGAAAAAGAAGAGAAGAAAAGTAATAATTCTAGAAATGCAAATACTTCCAGCCGATTGCAGTAAACGAACAGGAATGTCAAAGATAGAGCAAGTTTAGAGATGGTCTTGTGTAAGTTTTTGAGTTTTGACACCGGATACGCATGCGCTGGTACATAATTGCAGTAATATTTAAAAGAACTACCTTGTACTTGAAGATGAACTCCGTTTTGTAGTTTCACTCCCACAGTGCTGTAAAGCATATCATCATCTAGGCAATTCAGCGAATGTACTTGTTTTATATATGGTTCACACTTTTTGCTTATCGTTTCCAGATTTTGTTGGATTTGATGTAGTGGAAACGGAAGTTTGACAAATTTTAGATAGTTCTCTTGGCATTATTCTGTCATTATCAAAACAAAATCTTGAACGACAATTTTACCGTTCTTGTCAGCTTTATGTACGGATATTAGAGTGGCCCTTAAAAATGAAGCTTTGAAATTTTCACCTCTCACCCTCTCATTTTGTTCCACTTGTTGTGAAAGTGACTTGACCAGTTTTTTTTTCAATTTGAATAATGTTTAGAGGTGGCCCTCAAGCCATCATTTAACAGTACACACTCAGCCATTTTATTGTTTGTTATTTAACGATGTTATAACAATGACAACAATTAACAGATAAAACAGTTTACTAAAAGTATGAAATCTTTTGTATCATGCAATCAATGACGCAGATTTTGTTTTCCAGAGTTAGAGTAACATGGAAACGAGAGCTAAATTGTATCTTATTAATTCTTATGTGTCAGAAATTTTTGGTGCGACACTTCCATCATATCGGCAGACTTTTAGTTATTTTATGTATCTACACAAAGTTCAAAAGCTAACAATTAGAGAAGCAAGTTCAGCTACAATAAAAGCAGTATCTGAGATCTGGGATAAGGCAAGTATTCCAACTTGCAGCAACCAGCATTCTATAACGAAGCTTGAGTCAATATTTAGTGAATGGAAAGGTTTGCAAAAACACAAGAACAGAACAACACAAGCACATAAGGAAAAAGAAAATAAATTCGTTGACAGGCTTGAAGAATCAGATAGTGACCCTACTGTTAACCAAGCCAATATTTCAATTTGAAAAAGGGCAACAAAAACTGTAATAACTCCAGAACTGAGAGCTGCCTTAGACAGGACAAAGACGTCATCAAGAAATGCAACGTATGTCCTAAGAGAGATGGTAACAAGTCTTGGGCATAATATCTCCGACATTAATATCAATCGCAACTCAATACAACGAGCAAGAGGTATGCACAGGTCTAAGGCAGCTGAAAACCTAAAATTGGAGTTTGATGCAACTGTGCCACAAACAGTGCATTGGGATGGCAAATTAATGGAGGACATTACAACGGAGAAACATATTGATAGACTGCCTATCTTGGTTTCAGGCGCTAACACTGAAAAACTTCTTGGGCTCCCCAAGCTAACCTCGGGTACTAGTGCTTCACAAACTGAAACGGTAGTAAAGTGCCTGGATGACTGGCATCTTAGAGACCAAGTCGTTGCCCTCTCATTTGACACCACTGCCTCCAACACAGGACATCGTTTTGGTGCTTGCACGCTTGTTGAGGAAAAACTTGAAAAGTATGTTCTCCATTTCCCTAGTCGTCACCATATTATGGAGCTCATAATAGAATCAGCTTTTGAGAAAGTGACAGCAACTTCAACAGGACCATAGATTCAAATGTTTAAATGATTTCAGCAGCAGTGGCTGGATATTAATCATGGCCAGTTTGCACCAGCTAACACTGATACGTCGGTAGAAGTTCAAATAGCTTCATGTCGCAATGACTTAGTTAATTTTATCTGCCATCAATAATTGATTATTAGAGTTTCAGCAACCTCTTAACGACTACAAAGAATTCTTGGAGCTGTCTCTTATACATTTTGGGGAGATACCCGCACGTGGCATTCACTTTCTAGCTTCTGGGGCAATGCATAGACCCAGATGAATGGAAAAGGTAATTTATTCCATCAAAATGTGGCTTTTTCGTAGGCAGTTTATAATGACACATGCAGAGTTACATCGTATTCGTGATGTAGCCATCTTTGCTGTTAAAGTGTACTTAAAAGCCTGGATTACTGCACCATGCTCCACTGAAGCACCTCCAAATGATTTTACTTTAATGAGATCACTGTTAGAATATCCTCTCACAACCACCTCTGTAGCAACAAGTCACAAACTACAGTAAGCCTCCACTTATGGTACATATCTTAAGAACTGGTAACACTCGCTTTGTGAGATTCAAGATTATCTGCTAAAGAAAAAGCTTTCATGGTTTCAGCTACGAAAAAACCTGCCCCCGAACATCCTCCCTAACGACCAAGAGTAGAAACATCAGCCTTTTTGGGATCCCGGGGATTGAATCAATTTTGTACAGCCAATTCAGTTAAGTTTTTTAAGATCCTAGGATTGTCAGAAGCATTTTTGACAAAAGATCGATCTACATGGTGTGATGATGAAGACTACAAAAAAGCTCGCAATATTGCCTCCAAGTTGGCTGTTGTTAATGATAGGGCTGAACGTGGGGTAGCATTGATTCAAAATTTCAACAAGACACTAGTTAAAGACGAAGAATAACTCCAATTTCTGCTACACGTTGTGTCTAACCATCGAAATATATCACCAGACTGCAAAAAATCAACCTTCGTGAAGAACACTGCTTAATTTCTGCATACCTTGTCGAGAATTATATAATACTTACACCTGTTTGTCAATAACACATTTTGTAACAGTATTGGAAAGTAAAATGATTGGCCAGCGCAGACAAGATGAAAAACCAAAAAGCTCCATTTTAAACGCTAAAATTATTCTTTAATAGTTAAATTTCTCAAAATGCATGATTTATTTCTTATGTCGATTGAATTGGCAGTAGTTTCTATTAACAGTACATTTCATTCTTTGCATATTATACAAGAATTCATGGAGTACGGTATGTTTTGTGCAGCAAACAAAATATGATGAAAAGACTTAAAATGTGTCGAAATAAGAGGGGTAAAATTAAAAAAGCGAGGGCCACCTCTAAACTGTATTTAAATTTCAAAAAAATTTGCTCAAGACATTTTTTCCTGTAGTGGAACAAAATCAGAGGGTGAGAGGTTAAAATTTTGCAACTTTATTTTTCATCATGTATACAAGGGCCACCCTAACGGATATGCTGCAATCTTGAAGCAGATTTTGAATACGTGCAAGACTTTTATGCAAAACGGGCCTTAAATTGTTCTTTTTTGCGTACAGAAGTTTTGCACTCTCCTAAATTGCGAATTTTAGAGCGCACACATTCAGCATAAGCAACCGTCTTATTGTCAAGCTTTAAACGATCAGGTCGAAAATAGTTTGGAAGTTTTAGTTTATATTGTACTTTACCTTTTATTTTGTCATCATTACTGTATCACTAAACGCATCAAGTCATTCTACGTTTCAAATGTACTTTTGAGCATTATACCACTCCTCTCTTTCCATTTTAGGAGTCCAGTATGGGGCATCGTTTGGAAAAAAATAATTTATTATGTAACACCTTTTTTTGAGCTAATTTACAATAAAATTTGTCCCAAATATATCGGAAATTTTCGACTTATTTTATACGGAAAAATACACTCTAAGTTGGAACAAAAAATCCTACTAAATATATCGTAAATTTCCGATATATATCGGAAATTTACGATATATTTAGTAGGCTTTTTCTGTTCCACTTTAGAGTGTATTTTGTCGTATCTATATATATCGGACACATTTTATTGTAAATGAGCTCAAAAAAGCGGTGTTTTAAAATAAATAATATTTTTCCATACAGCGCCCCATAGTCCAGCTCGGGGTTGGAGCTTAGTTCCAGGTTTTGATGAGCAATAATTTGTCCCAGCATAAACTCTTTATCAGGAGACCGGAAACTGACAGTTTTGTATTTTTTTCTTAAAGGTTCATGTTTCTAAAATATGCTGAAAATTTGTCCAATCAGCGTGACTTTTTTCTTAACGGTTCATTCGCACTGCGAATATGTCCAATCAAATGAGTCGAATACGCGTTGCAGCAAAAACCCTTTGGAACAAAAGCAAACATTTTTTCTTCAATGCTCTTTTCTTTTTCTCAGCGCGTCTGTTTCTAGTCTACTAAATAACAAGTCTATGGTCTGAGTGTGAAAGATCGTAACTAGATTTATTCACTATCATCATTAAAGGTTTCTCCAACACCCGATTACTTTTTTTCAAAGCTTTTTTTTCTTTATATCTGGTTCTACTCTTTTTATTTCGTTTATTTTTTACTTTATTAAGTTTCACGTGTTTTTACTTTCTTCTTGCTTGTTTGATAGCCTTACAGTACGGTTACTCGTGATAATTTTTTCTATTACGTATTGTTTTTTGTTGAATAACTCGAAAGCATTTTTATCTCATTTTCATTCATTTTTAGTCATATACGTAAATTTTCGTGCAAACAGTTCCAATTTTGGAATTGCTGGAGCAGATTATTTTTATCCTGTTCCAGATTTAGTTTGATTTTCAGACAAATTTTAAACAGCGTGAATAAAATTTTACAGTATTTATGCAGTTTATTATTTAGAAAGTTTACAATAGAGTTGTAAACGGGCCGACTAGTTTAGGTTCGAACCCGCAAATATAAGCCCGAGCCCGGCCCAAACCCGAAAACTAATTTGACGTCCAAAATACACCTAAAAAACCCGAAAGCTAAGTTAGGTCTGAAAAACGTAACCGTTATCGCCAAGTTATTTTGATTATATTTTTGTGCATCTATAAGACAAAAAGCACGTCTCAGCCCAAATTAAGCCCGAAATTTTGTCAACTTTAGGCCTGAACTCGATCTGAAAAGCCCGGTTCGACTTACAACTCTGGTTTAGCGGGTATCTGCTTTTTAGACAGTGAAGATGCCTTTTTAGGCGAAATATATATTCGTCAAGTTTATTCTCGCTAATTGCCACATGGTCTTTGGACTATCAGTTTATAATGTAAAATGTAAAACAGCAATCGGAGAATACGCTTAGACATACTGTAAAAGAAGATCCTCGCCACAAAACAGTAAAATATTATCACTATTAGCGTTATTGTCGTTATTATCATTGCTATCGTTGTTATCTTGTTATCATGAGATTATCGTTGTTGTCATTGTTATTGCTTTCATGGTTATCATTCAAATCATAATCATCAATATTTTATCTGGCTCCTTCAGGCTCAAAAGAATGCAATCAAACACCACCACCAGTAATTTATACAGCCATTAACAGCAAAATTAATTTGAGAATGGCTAATTAAATTGGTAAATTCAAAAATTTGACCATAGACAGTGGTCAAATATTTTTTCAACAAAATTTTCAAAGCAAACTTCAACAAGTAAAGTATATAAAGTTTAGTTGTAATGTTTTAGACGTTTGCTGGCCAGAGCTTTTAATATTTTCACAGACAAAAGGTCGCGGGTATAGCACGGTTAAGTTTGATGACAAATTTTTCCTTAAACGACCTCCCAAATTTAGGATATTCCATAGCAAATTTCAAAATCAGCTTATAGTCACAAAATAAAGCAGCCAAACCAAAAACTCCATTCGGTATCACATTGTTTACAAAAAACACAATCACATACTGAAAATCGTCTACGTCTACCTTTACGTCTTAAAGTAAGTCTTATTCTAAATCTAAGTCTTCGTAACCGATTGAAAAGGTTTTTGAGATGCGACAGGCAGCCAAGAATTACTAAATTCTACATTGCTTTCAGTTTTGGTCCATCGTTTTCAATATAGTCACCGTTTTCATGTTTGTCCGCTGAGTTCAGGTGATCTTTGTCGTTTTTCCTTTGTTAGAAAATAACATTTGAACCCTGCCTTTTCTGATATCCGTAAATCTTGATCAACCGTTTGTCTATCCCAGAGTTGGATTTTGTCTTTGCTATAGTCGACCTGTTGAAGATGGAATCGCAGACCGAAATCCATGATAAATTCAAAGCACTATATCTTTAAGCTGAGCAGCTGATGATTAGTTAGAGTAATGTTGAAAGGTTGCGTGGGCTTCTACCGGATATAGAAGAAATTTATAAACCGAGAAAATCGCGTTATTTTCTGCCAGTGATAGAATTTCTAACTTAGACCGAAACTTGAGTGAGGTAGAAAAAGATAAGGAAGATTTCGAAACTCACGTAAAATCATGGCTAACGTCTCTTGAGACTGCCTCTCATGTGACATCACTTTTGGAGTTAATGATCAAACGTTTAATAAAGCTCCCCGATCGCTTCGCTGAGAAAGTACTATCAGCTCTACTAACAGTGAAAGAAAAAGAAGCAGGTTAAACTAAAACTTGCGGCTCGCGCAAACAACCAGGAGACGCAAAAAGTGCATGAAACTAGGTTGCGAGCAAAAAAGAAAGCTGAAGAACTTAAAAGAAAAGCCCGAGAAGCAATGGAGCTTGAGTTGCGCAGAGCTGAAGAAGAACTCCGAGAAGCGGAGGAAGAAGCAGGAGAATTCCTGCATGAAAGACTACGAGAGCTAGAGCTAGCAGAGGCTGAAGCAAAGACTTGGGAAGAAGCCGAAAGAAACCCTTTTGTGCTCAAAGACAGCTTAAGCTCTAAGCTGAGTAGTGTTCCAAATATTGCGGCTTCCGTGTATGCCAAACCAGGCCCACCTACTCCCGTCCCGATAATGCTGCCCGGACACAACCGAATCCCGATCCCGAAGAACCTGTTACTGTGAATCGCTGCACAGCATCTGCTTCAAGACAAGTGAAGATGGTCCCGTCAAGCATGCCTTCATCTAATGCTTCGCATCCAATTTCCTGCTCTCAAGAAGCTGTCGCCGCGCAAAGCTGTGTGGTTACTGGCGAATTACCACACAGTGAGTTTGCATCGCAAGTTCCGGATGTCCCGCGTCCCGATAACAGCCTTCCTCTTTTTTAGCGAGAAAAACATGCACCCAAATCTGGAACCACTAAAAAGAATGCTCCTAGGAAAGAAGTGAATTTTGGGCCAACTTAAACACTGCAAAACTTCGGTGTTCTTTTTGAGTTTAGTTGGCTTAGTCAACAGTTCTACCCGCGGAATTCGGGCAACCCATACTACCCGCCAATGACTTCTAGTCCACCCTCCAAGCCCGTGAATGTGTTAGCTCCTCTTGCTGGTATACCAAAGCCCCCATGCAACTATGGTGGTTACCGCACTGGAAAAGAACATTATCATCAAGAGTATTATAATCGCCCGCTCCCGAAAATTGAAATTAAAAAGTTTAACGGCGATCCAATGAACTACTGGGCATTCATACGCAACTTCTCGGCGTATATAGGCAAAAGATGCTATTCTGATGACTATAGGCGCCAGTTTTTCATTCAGCCTCTGGAACCAAAGGTCCGTGATCGATTTGAACACTATCAATTTATGTCTCCAACCGAAGGTTTCCAAGGTGCATAGTCACAGCTCTATGAAGATTACGGTCACCCTCACATGATCTCTCGCAGATGTGAGGAGCGACTGAAAGATATTCCAAGACTGAGAGAATTTGATATGAAAAGTTTAAATAATCTTTTCATCTTACTGAACAAATGTTGCGCCTGTTTGAAGAGTTCACCTAAATACTTCACCCTTGACTCATTGGAGGTAATGCTGTTTGCTTGCGACAAGCTACCTGACGTGCTGCGTTACGAATGGGTTAAGCATTCCGTGCAAATGGAGCGGACAACTGGCGAAAGGGCAAAATTTTCTGACGTAGCAACATTTGTTGGTAATCAAAGACGCGTGCTTGATTCGATGTTCGGAAGGGCAGTCTACCTGCCTTCGCGTTCCAAGTCTTCTGGAAAGAAGTATTCCTCCAACAAAAGAGAAAGATGCATGGATTCTTTTGCTGACACTGTCTCCCAGAAATCAAACCTGAAGAAAAGTGAAAGGCCTTGAACATTTTTCGGCTTACCACACTTTGTGGCGAACTTTAAAAAATTCGATGCGTTAAGCTACGAAAGTTGCTTAAACCACGTTCGCTCTAAAACGCTCTGCTTCAAGTGTCTGAAAGGCAAACATACTTCACGCGGCTGCAGGTCTGGAGTCAAATGTGAAGTGGAAGGATCCAGTGGCGCCCTACATCACACTTTGCTTCCCAGGTCTATCGTCAAGCTCCCGACCATTAACCATCAGAAGGGAATGCAGTTTCTGAAACCTGCAGTGCTGTTCACAATTCTCTTTCCTCAGTGCAATTAGTGTTTTCAAATGTGGTTCCAGTGAACGTCATATGTGCAAAATAGAAATAGCCACATATGCAGTCCTCAACCAAGGGTCAACAAAAACTCTCTTGAAAGGTCATTGGCTAACCTTATGCAAGTTCATGGTACTTCAATTCGTTTAAATGTGGACACCCTAACCTCTTCAAAAACATTGGATACCATAAGCTTTGCGCTAGACGTTGAGCCCCTCGATCATTTTGGCGACCCTATCCACATCGCCCACGTGGTTGCTGAAGATAAAATTCCTTTTTAGCCAAATAACACTTTGGGTCCAACGTTGTTAAACTTAGAGAAACACAAGTATCTTCGAGACTTTGAAATGCCTCGTATCGGAAATGGTACGGTGCAACTTCTCACTGGCGCCAACGTCCTAGAGGATTTGCGCGTTGAAGTTACATCGAGTGGATCAACGGGATGCCCTGACGTAATCCGTTTGCCTCTAGGATGGTCTCTGTTTGGTCTTACGTTTGGCTTGACATCCTCAAAGAATGTAAGCTGCAACTTTCTATCGGCACAATCCGAAGAAATGCAGACGCTACACGCAACGTACCTCCGAGACAAGATCGACTTTAGCCCCGTTACCGCCGATGAAGAGATCGAATCTTTGGATATAATTAAATGCTTATCAGCAAAAGACCGCCGGACGTACGAATTAATGAAAGACTCGGTAACGAAGTTCTACCTAGTAAGAGTCTCTCAACGCGATCAAGACTGCTTGAGATTCTTATGGTGGCCCGAAGGAGGCATGTCCAAGCAACCGTTTCGTATGTGCGTTGATTTGTTTTGGGCCACATCATCTTCAAGCTGCGCCGCGTTTTCTCTTCGGCAAGCCGCATTAGAGTTTGGTTCCAATTTTGACCCCCAAGTTACCACAACGGGTGAAAAAATTTCTACGTCGACGACCTTTTGCGTACAGCCCCGACAACATGATGGCATTCGATTGATTAAAGGTCTTTAAACAATTCTTGCTAGAGCTAGATTTCACCATTCAATTCCCAGGAAGTAATCGACTCAGTCCCGGAAAGGGAAAGGTCCAAATCTGTACAAGTTTTTTCTCTATCAGACGAAATGCATGAGCAAGTTCTTGGCCTGAATTGGAATGTCCAATCCAACAGATTTGAGTTCAATATCTCCATTCCAATGAAGGCTAAACCAGGCGTGGAATTCTTTCTACTATGAACTTCTTGTTCGACCCCTTAGTTTTTATCAACCGCGTTGTTTTAGAAGCAAGAAAGATTTATCGTGTTCTTTGGCAACAAGAATTAGAGTGGGATAAGCCTAATCTAGATCCCGAATTGAAGAAGTAGGAAAAGTGGTTTTCATGTTTTGTTCAGCTTCGTGATGTCACCATTCCGAGATGCTTAAGAGTACAGGTGCCTGGCAATATCGGAAAATACCAGATGCATTGATTTTCAGATGCATCTGAACAAGCTTTTGGCACGGCATCTTATTTGAGAATGCAGGAAAATGACGGAACTATTTAATGCACGCTGCTGATGTCCAAATCCCGCTAGGCTTACAAGTCAGAAGAATCCGTTCCTCGCCTCGAGCTAACGGTTGCAATCAAAGCAGTTAAGATGGAACTTATGCTCAAAAACGAGCTAGGACTGCCATTGCGCCCATCAATCTTTTGGTCCGACTCCGCGATAGTCCTACAAAGCTTGCAAAATGATCGCAAATGCTTCTCACTGTTTGTTTCTCGGAAATTCTTGCGTGGAGAACTGCAAACATGTTCCCACAAAGCAAAATCCAGCAGATTTTGTTTTCAGAAGAGCAACGGCTGTCATGTTGGTAAAAAGCAACTCATGGTTTGCCGGCCTCTCATTTCTCCAGCAAAGTCCTGAATTCTGGCCGAGTCGTTTTGAACCAAAGACCATGGAACCACAAGACACCCGACTATTTGACAAGCAGCCTGAATGTTCGTTTGCTATTAAAAAATCAGTAAATCCTTTGGACAGGTGCTCTTCTTTTTTTCTACGTGGTTTCAACTAAGACGTGCTGCTGCTTGGCTAACCCGATTCAAATCTTGGCTGTGCCAGTCAATCAAAGGAAACGAGTCGACAATAAAGAAATTCTTGTCTGTAAAGGAACTTCAAGAAGCTGGTGTTCTCGGGCTGTCCATTTAAAAATGGCCTAAGATCTGTCCAACGACGGCTTCATAAACGTAGTTTGCCGATTCATGTCCCATAGAGGACCAATCCTCCACTTCTACTCCGATAATGGATCCAATTTCGATGGTGCTGAGCGACTTCTACGTGAATCATTGCATGATTGGAATCAAAACCAACTGCAAATATTTTTGTGCAGGAAGAGATAACGTTGTCATTTAATCCCCCGAGAGCAAGTCACATGGGTGGAGCTTGAGAAAGAATGATCAAGTATGTTCGAAGAATACTACAGGCTCTGGTGAAGGAGAAAACTTTAAATGATGATCAGCTTCAGACATTCTTCTTTGAAGCTGAAGCAATCTTGAATGCAAGGCCATTGACACCTGTCACTCTAGATGTTAATGGCGAGACGCCACTCACCCCGAACCATCTGAGAATAAACGCAGTTGCCCGGATGCCTTCAGCTAGAACCCAATGCTTCAGATTGTTTTTTCTAAACAAAGATGGCGGAATGCTCAGCTTCTGGCTGATCAGTTCTGAAAAAAATGGTCACGTTAGTACCTACGTACCACCATCTCACCCCAGAAGTTGCACCCTCATAAAACGCAACTTTAAGGTCGACGATGTGGAGCTCCTCGTCGACAACAACACCCAGCAAGCTCAGCGGTCGTTGGGAAGAGTGATCTCAGTACATTCAGATGAACGTGGCATTGTTGCGAACTGTGTTCGTCAAATGCCGTGGCTCCGAACTACTGCGACCATTCACAAGCTTTGCCTGATTCCACCTGGCTGATGAGAATCTGCAACAACGCGACGAGAATGGAAGAACCGAGAAGAAATTGAATGAACAATGATAGACACTGAAAATTATTGTTGTAAATAATTGAAAGGTTTCAATTTGGCGGGGGGAGGACGTAAAATGTTCAAGCCTCCCAAATTGTGCTTGTTTTTTGCTGCTGTGTTTTATTTAATCACTTCAGTCGAGCGTTTTAGGTTGCGTGTCTACACTCATTTAAGATATCAGTTTTTGCTTTTTCTCGAAAACATTGTCATTTATCATTCAAAATGTAACTATTCTCCAACCCAAGTTTCTTTAATAAGATTGGTTGCTCTTGTCCCATGAGACGCCTTTTTCTCTCGCTTTGGCTTAGCTAAACCTTGCAAAATCATGTTCTAGTTTTTTAGTAAACAATGTGATACCGAATGGAGTTTTTGGTTTGGCTGCTTTATTTTGTGACTATAAACTGAATTTGAAATTTGCTATGGAATATCCTAAATTTGGGAGGTTGTTTATGGAAAAATTTGTAATCAAACTTGTCCGTGCTATACCCGCGACCGTTTGCCTGTAACGTCCCGAAATTCATGGCTGCGGACCGATCATAAACTGAAAGCCGTCTACGTGCACATCTACCTTTAAGTCTTAATTTACGTCTTATTCTAAATCTACATCTTCGTAACTAATTATTTCTGGATATCCATACAAGTTTGAATTGCTTAAAGACGCGTGAAAAGGTTTTTGAGATCGACAGACTGCCAAGGATTACTAAATTCTACAGCAGCTTCGAATGCTGTAGGAGGATAACTTTTTCGCATTGCTTGTTTTAAGTAGTCGCCGTTCTGGTGACTCTTCCCTAGGCTTCCGCGGTGGTAGCTTTTAGGCCAGATAGCACGTAAAGGATTAAATGTATAAAGTTTGTTGTGATTTTGTTGCTCTTTAGCATAATCCTGCTCTTTCTTAACGCTCAACATTTGCGTTTCGAAACGCTTTTTGCGTTTTCACGCTTCACGTGAAGCGCTTGGTTTCAGTTTGTAACATTACTTAACAGTCAAGTTTGACGTCCTTCGTGGTCGACTCCTGGGAAATCATAACGACTTCCAATAACATAACATACTGCAAGGGTTCAGCGATTTTTTCACTCGTTTATTTTAAGTACCACAAGTGAAAAATCATTTACTCCCTAGAAAGCCTCTGCCGCTGTGCAAGCCCTTAAGGTTTGTCCAGTTCGGCCAAGAGTCTTGTCTAGCTGGGGAATAACTTTGTTAGAGAAGCTGAGGGCTGCCGATGAGAGCTAAAAGTTCGAAACATTACTTAACTGTCTCAATTGTTGTCACCAGGAATATAAATTAAATGAAGTTTATTAGTTCAACTGGTGGGGCAGAAAACTTTTTATGCCAACGCTTCGATAGGCTATGCTCAAAGCATGTACTACCTATCTTCGTCAGGGCTAGAATGCAAAGTTGAAAAACAAACAACGATAGATGCAAAAAATTACGTCACAAGTGAATCATACGTTAACGCAAAAATTATAACAAATTGGAAGCGAAGAACTGACAGATCGGCGGAGCGTGAAAAAACAATAATATTACGTCATGTGGTTTGAAGTAGAGTTGCCGAATAAATGCTAGGGAACTTGTCATTTTGCTTATCATTCATAGTGTTGGGAATTTGGTTAATGAAATACGACTCGATAAAACGGCGTTTTGTGAAGTCAAGTTCGAAATCTAGAATTTTAGCGTTGGTCCAATCCATGGAATGTTCGTTGTCAAAAACATGCTTAGTTAGTGCTGACTTATCGAATCGTAGATGCCGAATGTCTGCTAAGTGTTCTTTTTTGCGGATGGAAAAACTGCGTTTTGTTTCGCCAATGTACGAGAAGTCGCAGTCATGGCAGGGAATTTGATATACTGCTCCTTGTCGCATATTAGGGTCCACTGAGTCTTTGTGATGAGCGAGTTTCTTGCCAATGGTGTTGCACGGTTTTAATACGGTTTTAACATTATGGTTAGACAAACAACGCCGTATTTTTTCTGTCAATCCGGGGTAGTATGGTATAATGGCAAAGCCTTTGAATTGTTGTTCTGTGCGGTTTGAAGGTTTCTTGATGAGGGTCGTGTTTGGGTACGAGTTCAATTTTAAAGTATCTTTTACGTGCTTGATTTCATCTTGACGGTTTTTCGTGGTAGAGCAAAGAGCATTGGCCCGGTCAA